>JBAHVQ010178744.1:0-16814 GCA_036872915.1 Nanipora kamurai
ATTATCTCTGAAGATGTTGTGATGTATACAACGAAACGTAAGATTCTATTAAACTCTTTATATCATGCCTTTGTTTCCCATTCTATGCTGGGCTTTAATATTCGTATTAAAATATCTATGTGTTCCCTAATATCTTGCCATATTATTTTTCAGTGAAAAATATATCCTGATACCAATTTTCAGAAACCTTCACCGAAGAAAACCGAAGATAATGTGTCTTAATTGTGATAATCATGAAAATAAACCAACAATCTATCGTTATTGGTACCTTGGTAACACTAGAAAATTGTACAATTTAACAAATATGTCATGTTCTACGACACTTCCATTTTTCTGCTAAAGTTGCATCCACTGTGTTCCAAATTTATAGTTTTCAAGGTAGAAATGCCGTTAAGTGGAGACTTCGGTTATTGCGACTTGAAAAAGTTGAAATTACTGGGAGCCACTATATCCCTTTGACAGCCAGATTTTCTCCCTTTGACGAGTAAAATCGTCTGGCTTAGCCAGAGTAAAGTTAGCCGACTTTGGCGGTGAAAGAGTTAATGGGATGATCCCACTCTAATGTTACTGCGACTATTTTAATGCGATTTTGTATCATGTGGCAGTCACACGTTCTTTACATGTCAATATGTTTATATTGTTATTCTTTTCACATTTTAACAAATTGACCAACCATTATTCTGTTCTATTAGTCACTGAAAGGATACGATTCACCCGGTTCACCACCACAGTCATCTCGACACCGCTCTCCATCACCTTTGGATTCTAGTAAACGAAGACGAGATTCCAGCTACACAGTCACATCACCGCGAAGAAAAAGTTCCAAGAAGAAACGATCAAGATCTAGATCACCAAGGAGTGGTAAAAAGGGGAAGAGAAAGGACCGAAGTAAGAGCCGAAGTCCTCATGGAAAACCATCGGCAAAGAAAAATAAATGACTTCTTAACAAAAAACACGAAGAAACCGTTGACATGCTTCAATGTTGTAGTACTATAGACTTTAACATCATAAGCTGAAACGGATCTTAAGGTTTAGCAAGTTTGTTTATGAATTGCTTGATTTTACAAAGAAGAGTATTACTTGTCGCTACCGTGGCCACTTCAAACCCTTTTTCCTGTTAAAGGGTAATAACCTATCATACTTTTTTCGATTTGCCTGGGTTAAGGATGCTATCCTCGAAATGCTAGTTTTTCAAACTTTTCAAACTTTATCTTAGGCAAATCTGGCTAATTTTTCCAACCATAATCAACATAGACAAGGTCTGGAAACTCGACAGATTTCAAAGCGCTAATAATATTCGACTTTATATTGGTACGCTTATGTTGGTTTAGTTTTACGCTTATTAATATTTAAACGGCACGGTTGAGTGATTGAGCCCGGATGCTGTTATTGGATGCTTGCTTCACTATTCCAGAAGTGCAATGTACTCACCGTGCACAAGTTTGCATAAAGGTGAACTAAATGATAGAATAAAAACTTTCGTCGAGATTCCAGACCATATCTCGATTGATCAATCCGTTGAAGTTTTGCATGGTAATAATTTGATAACTATGTTAAGCTTGTGGAACACCACGTTTTATTTTATCGCTAAGCTTTCGACCTGTTGACTCAAAACTTCATCAGAGCAATTGCCAACGGCCCGTTGGCTCACGTCATATATTTGAAACACCTCTTAGAAATCACCCAAGAAAACAAACACTCATTGACTCAAACTAAACTATCTGTCAATTAACTAAATTAAACAATTAAGTAAATTAGTATCAATTAACTAAAACTAAGGACAACTGAGTTCAATAATTAACCGAACGGAGCCGTCCATGTGCTGTTCAATGGCTGCCCTTGGCAAATCGCTGGATTTCTTACAATTTCTGTGGATTCTCTCACTCTCCGGCGGAAATTATGACTGTCGGTTGCTAGAAGCGACTAGTCTTCCACTTATTCGATGGTCGAATTCCCATATATGTTAGCTATTGCAGATTTTTCTAGTTGCTCTTTTTCGCAACAAGATTTGTGCTCCTTCAGACGGGTAGAGAGATTCCTTCCAGCCAAAGGAGGTGTTTCGAATGTATGACGTGAGCTAACGGGACTTTGGCAATTCCTCTGATGAAGTTCTGAGTCAACAGGTCAAAAGCTTAGCGATAAAATAAAACGTGGTGTTCCACAAACTTAACTCCTTCCTGACCGTAGTGGTCCTCAGCGACTACTGGAGATTTTACTCTGGCTAACGCCAGACAAGGGGAAAGTCCTTTACTTGTCAAGGGAAAAGTCCTCGGTCAGGAAGGGGTTAACATGGTTATATCTCGATTGACTTTGTCAGAACGTACTAGTAGTCTGGAAATCCTAATTTTATGCACTAGCGTTCGTGACTGTTTATTTCAAGATACCTGTTAGTCAAACGCGTCATGCAGTCTCTCTTGATAAGTTTTTTGCTCTGTCTTTCGAAAAGTTTTATTCCACGTTTTTAGATCGCAGGATGAAACATAAAAGACTGTTATTTCTTTTTTATCTAATCCTTATTGTAATAGAATATTCAGCCTATAATTCTTTTTCAAAAGGGTTATTATGTAATCCTTTTTTAAAATACAATTATTATTTCTCATATAATTCAATCTCACCTGATTTTACTCGTTTCTGATTTGTTCTTTTTCTTAGATTTTCCCTAAATACACCGCTTTTGTAGGAAAACTAAACTTTTTCCACTCGTGAAACAAATTGGGACGGGATTAATTGGAAATAACGCTTTTCGAGAAGAACTGATGTACGAAAAATTTAAAAATTAAACGAGACCTACCTTAGGTTGAAGTTTGCTTGTAATTCTGAGTTATTGGACAAAGAAACTAAGGAGTCATGCGAGATATGCGCACGGAGATCGTGGGGTTTTTAGTGTTTAACGCAGCGAGTGATTTCAATAATAAAACTTAAGAGTGGGAGATACAACCTTGACAATAAAACTTATTGTTGCTATGTAAAATTGTTGGAGAGTTTAACTGTGGGTGGGTGACTCCTTAGTTTCCTTGTCCAATAACTCATAGAATTGCAATCAAACTTCAACCTAAAGTAGGTCTCGTTTAATTTTTAAATTCTATTTCGTCATTGGACTGCGTCACTAAGGAGTCATTTGAGATATTCAAAGGATATTGGAATCACGAGCCTGTAATCAACAAACCAACAAAAAATTTTATTTTAAGAGAAATAATTTACGAATAGCAACTTCCACTGTAGGCATTGTGTGAGGAAGTAGAGCCTAACAGAGCTTGACCAAAATTGTCCTTCGTTAGTAATGGTTTGTTATAGAACTTACTGAATGTTGTGGCATTCGACATCCCAGCTGCTTGCAAAATTGTTACAAGATCCATATTTGACCTTTTTGCAGTCGATGCTGATGCAACTCTAGTTCTTCTTCATCAAGTCTCATATTATTTAACAAGAGATAATGCTTGCAGAGTTTGACATCTCTGTGCTGATGTAAGTGCTAAAAGCATAGTTAATTTAAGTGTCAAATTCTTTAGAGTTAAATCTTCAGCTGGATGAAAAATCTGCAAATAATCCAGAACTATCCTGACATCCCACATCTCCTGGTGTTATGGCAAGGTTGGTCTTGTTTAATAAACACCCTTCATAAATCTACAGACAGCAGGATGCTTTCCAAAAGGAACATTGTTAGGTAAACTGATTATCGATGACAGACCACTTCGTGTGGTGTTTAAGTCCACTGTATCCAACACCTTGATCATACAGCTCCCCTACAAAATTTATACCCTGCCCTACAGTTGGAGAAAATGGGTTAACGTTCCCTTTATTACAGTACAGTTTCCATTTTGACAAAGTACACTCGTATTGTTTGCGTGTACCTGATCTCCAGGATGCCTCCATGATGTTGGTAGCTGTTGAAGAAAAACCTCGGTTCTCAAGCTGTCTCCGGATAAATGACACATTAGTAACGTCATCTTCTGTTGAACGGGGTGTCTCTAACGGGTTAACTCGTTTTTTGGTAACTGCGCTGGTCTTTGAACTAATATCCTCATTACTACTGGCCACCAAGTCTGTGTGGGCCACTTGAGGACAAGGAGTAGTCCTTCCGATTTTTCCTTCTGAATCTTCTGCAGTACCCGACCTATAATAATAAATGGAGGAAAAGCGTAAAACTTATAAGCCCTCCATGATAGGTGGAAAGCTTTCACTGCTAATGCCTCTGGGTCTATATGATAGGAAATACATGGCTTGGCCTGATAGTTAATACGAGAAGCAAACAGATCAATGTTTGGTGTGAAATTAAGTTTTTCACATGCTTGTTGAAATAGCTTGTTGTTAAGAGACCATTCCGTGTTACATCGACATTTTCTGGATTCAAGATCAGCCTCAATGTTTTCCTTTCCAGGTATACGGGCAACTGTGAGCCAAATACGATTTGTGATGCACCAGTCCCAAATAGTTTTAATTAGAGAATTTAGCTTAGGGGAATGGCTAGTGCTCATTTTATTAAATGTAACCTGAACAGTAGCGTTATCCACAAGAACTTGGACATGCTTATCTGACACAAGCCCTTGGTATGCTTGTAGGGAAAGCAACACAGCTAACATCTCAAGGTAATTTATGTGGCTATCTTTTTCTGTTGCTGTCCAGAGTCCCCCTGTAGTCATATGGTTCACTGCACATTCCCATCCTTGTTTGGATGCATCTGTGCGAACTGTAATTTATGGCTCAGGTCTATGTATTTCATTTACGGCCGTATCTATAGAATCAACCCACCACTGAAGCTCCATCCTCTCTAGCAAGTGGTGTTAAACACATTACTGCATCAAAATTTGCAGCATTTTGTTTTAGTGCTTCAGTTTTTTCATATTCTGTAATGCGAAAATGAAGTGGGCCATACATAACCCCGGGAAAACTGGATATAATGAGTCCTATAACTTGTGCAACTTCACGTATAGAAGGCCTTTCACATAAAAGAAGGCTCCTTACCGCAGACTTCAACTTGTTTGCCTTTTCTGGAGTAAGTGAGACTGTCATAGTAATTGAATTTAATAGAAACCCCAAAAATACTAACAATTGTGTGAACATAAAAACAGATTTTTCCGGGTGAGACACAGAGCCTAGGAGTGTTACTGTATCTACTACATTAGCAGCACACTCATTATGATTATATCCCATTAAAAAAGAGTCATCAATATATGGAGATGACACATGGCCTTGTTGTCATAAAGAAAAAGACTGGTTTCATTAGCTTAGTAAATTTCCTTGGACAGAATGCAAGCCCATTAGGCAGGCATGTGAATTTATAAACAATATTGCCCCAAAGAAATTTCAGATATTTCCGATGTTCAGGGGATACTCGGACTGCATAATAAGCATCTTTCAGGCCAATTGATGCCGTATAACAATTTGGTTTCCTCAAGGTTTCCAAAATATCCCCAGCCTAAGAGTAGAAACAGAACAACAAAATAAACAAATTGATAATTAACTATTTGTATGTGGCGAATAATGAAAAAGAAAAAAGTTTACGACACATCGGAGGCACCTAGGTCATTATCCAACAGAAGTTGTGTCATATTTGGTCTTTTGAAAGTCTTGGTATCCCGCTACATTTTGGTAGGAAGGTAATTTCATCTCAGCACCGCGCCAAGCATGCACGATTTTTGTTTGCAAACCAACACTCTCTGGTGTCTCTTGTGCGCGAAAACAATAAATCGTCATATACTGATTTCCTTGGCCCTGTGTTAAAGCCTGAAACCAGAACATAAGACCTCTGAAAAACAAACTAAACAAGAAAACTTAACTTGACCTTCGATCAATTGATAGAAGTCACTGATCCACAGTATATCCTGGATATCGAAAGACCATAGAAGTAAAATTCCTGACTTATGAGTCTGCCACTTCATTAGGTATGTCTAATTGAAGCAGCGCATACTTGTATAGCTATCGTTCTCTACCTATGCAGATCGCTAACTCATTGTTTAGAAAGTCTCTGATTTTGATCATCAGAATGCTAGAGGTTTGATCTCCGTCTACAGCTCAGAAACATTTTTTGCGGATTGAAGTTAGAGGAATGCTCGCTTTTCAAATACGTCATTCAAATACAAGCCATTATTTCTGCAAATCATAGTTAATGAAAGAGAGATAAATCTAAATACTATGAGATGTCGCTGGTACGGTTTAATCGGTAGACTTTTCAGTTTTTCTATACAGTCATTTCCTAGGTGGATATTGAAATGTTTTAGAAACGGCGATCGAGCAGATTTGAGCTTTATTGTCTCCTCTGCATCATATTTGGAAGATGGCATAGTATGCCTCACGCTGTGATCTTCATTGCGCGGTTTCCATGGAAGAAATTTGAGACATTAGCATTACGGATTGTTAAATTTGGGGCTGAAGACCTAGTCTTAAAGGCAAAATGAAAGTACAATATTTCAAAGTAAACTCCAGTCTGAACCTCATTGGTTCTGAAATATATAAGTTTCGCTTTGTTATTTTCACAATCTAAGGACCAGGTATTTATAATTTGCTGCATGTCCTGTGATAAAGTGTGATAATTACTGCTAACGACAGGACGCCAAATTCGGTTTTCATGTGTGTTATTTAGTGCGAATAAGATATAGCCCCTAAACACTCGATTTATAAAAGTTCAAAATAAATATTTTCGTGTAAAGTGACACGAACAAATGAGTAAAATAGGGTGTAGTTCGCTAGAGTCAGCAGACATGCAAGCCATGTGTGTTCCTTTTGTATGTATCTTTTGTTTATCACTCACTGGGTCAGTCGTTGTGGTGATTTATTGAGAACAGTTTACTGTCACCATTTCTGAAGAGTAACAAAGAAGACAAGCTCGAAGTAAATTTGGTTTATGCTTGGTTTGATAACTGACAGTAAGTAGTCACTGATATAACGCAACTATCGCTGTTGTTAATGACTCTGGTAAATCTTTTTATAATGTCTCTAGAAATTCAAATCCACTACCTGTTTAGTTGGTACTGTTGATTTGATGTTCTTATTGTGATTTCGTTTTAGATTAATGTGCATTTTTGTATTTTTTTTATCCATAACCTTCTGTTGGAGATGAATGCCAAGAGCATTTAATTTTTTAGAGTAGAAGAAGTTATAATATCCATCGTTCTAAGTTTCTTTGCTCTGCACATGAGTCGTTTTGAGCAAAATATCCTAAATAAATACATTAAATACTGTGTGATTTGTTGGAATCGGGTGAAATGAAAACCATGTGTGTTCCTTCTGTAGGTATCATTTGCTAATTACTTACTTACTTTGTTGGTGATTGCTGTTTGTTGTGAAAGGTTTATTTTTACCAACTCTGGAGGACAGGCTTGTAAAGAAGACTAATTTTTAATGAAAACGTTGTTTATGGTCAGTAACCACTGAATAGAATAATACTGTACTGTTAAGTTTAGAGAACTATAATTATGATTTAAAAGGTACATTGTTGTGCACTGTTTAATCTTAGATGAACGAATGAAACGTAATGCTAATGAAACGTCTAGCAGCTTCAAAATCTGCGTTCTGGTTGTACTTTTTCAAAGATTAGGCCGGTTGTTTTTTAACTAAAACACATTACGTTTTTCTGAGCTTAACAGGTTATCCAATCAGAGGTATTTTAATTTTTTTGTCAATGAGAATCCACGCAGTAACAGGACAATGAGGTATAATTCATGTCTTGAAATAGATACACATTCCGATAGCAAAAATAAACAGACGAAACGTAAAAGTTAAGTTAGTTTATAAAACTTTTGACCATTTCCCCTAAAAAAGACTTAATTTTCTAGACCATTTAGGTGCTTCTTTAATTTCTGTTCTCAATAACAGCAATACTAGAACAATCAATTAACTACAGCATAGGAATATCTTAACTTATATCTGATAAAGATTCATAGTCTTTTCTTTCCTTGAAGACCTAGATTTATTCTAGATGTTGCCCTCTCTCTTTGTTATAAGCAACTTTTGTTTCTATTTTTTTCAACAAATCTTGTAATTGCTATTGCATTTAATATATCGTATGAGAGTTTGTTGTTTGAGAAGTGGACCACAGTATCACCATAATGAGACATCCATATTGCTCACGGGAAGAATTATTTTAGCTCTACGTTTTAGAGCCATATAAAACTAGAACTTGTCAGATGCTATCCAAAATTTGAACCTAGGGACTAGAGATAGGTGAAAGATTTCGCGGTGATTCGAGAAAGAGGGAAATCAAAAGATTATGTTTTGGATGACAAAATGGTAGATGACCTATTTGTATTGATTCCTAATATTGCCTTTAAAATAGAATACTAATGTCTCAGTGTACTTGATGCCTGTTGGTAAACCGAGTTAAAAAGTATAAAAATAGACTTTTGTCCACGCGTGCAAACATATTCCATGCAAATCCTATAAATTTGGAAAGAGAACGTTCGCAAAATTTTATGCAAAGTTTCTATATATGACAACGATTTTATACGGCTGCTGTGGTCGGACCTTCTGTGGCCAAAAATTTAGCAAACAAATTATGTAGACATATCACGGTGGCATCACACAGTTTCCCGAAAAGTGGAGAATGCAAATTTGAGACCCAAAAATATGCATAAATACCTCGGAATAAGAATAAAACTAAATGTAATACACAGAAATTCATTCTAGGCATCCGAAATATGACAAAATAAGCAATTCCGGTGGTTGTTATGCCAACCCAATTACCATTCAATCTAAATTAATTTCGAAAAATACTTTGGTGACTACCGTAATTTTTTCATTAAAACTTTCCTTCTGGGATGGGTGATGAACAGGACAATTTTAAAAAATTTCTGTAGATTATTTTTCTGAAATTAAAACAAAGATATTTTGTTTTATTTCTAGAAAAAAAATATATAAAATTTTTCTAGGGTAAAAATCTACGATAGACTTGACTCTATCTTAACTCCTTCCTGGCTGTATCCTCACCTATGTAATCCTCAGTGACCTATGGAGACTTTAGTATTTTATTCTAGCTAACGCCAGAGTATTTTACTCTGGGTAATGCCAGACAATTTTACTTGTCAAGGGGAGAGTCTTCGGCCAGGAAAGGGTTAACAAGGGTTTAAAACCTATCTCCTTAACTCTTTCCTGTCTGTATAGGCCCTCATTGACCTATGGAGCCTTTAGTATTTTACTCTGGCTAACGTTAGATGATTTTGCTCGTCAAGGTGAAAGTCCGCGGCCAGGAAAGAGTTAAGTTATCAAGCACCAATCCCCACAGCAGAGGAAATCTTAGCTTGAATGTCTGGAGTCTGTTTTTTCACTAAGCCAGATGCCAATAATGGCTACTGGCAAATTATGGTGGACAAAGAAAGCTCCAAACTTCTAACCTTCGATACTCCCTTTGAAAGGTAACGCTTCAAACGACCACCCTATAGCATACATAGTTCATCTGAAGTTATCCCAGAATGTGTTGGACAGATAGTAGAAGGTACAGATGGGTACTCCAACTAACAAGATCATATGGTAAGCTGGGGAAAGGATCAACAAGAGCACGATGATAGTAAATCAAGTCCTCAACAAGATACGCCCCTTTGGACTTAAACGTACCGATCCAAGTCTATCTTTACGGTCACAATTAAACTTTTTAGACCACATCGTTTCAGAGCACTGGATCCAACCAGAACCATGGAAATTATCAGTCGACAAGGATATATCTGCACCAGAAATGGAGAAAGATCTTCAAAGATTCGTGGGTATGGTGACATATCTCGTCAAATTAATGGCCAATATTTCTCTAAGATTGCAGTACAGTTGAAGAAGGTTTTGGAAAATGACACAGAATATATGGTGGTTTTACATATTTCAAATGAAGACCTTTGCAGAACTTAAGGGCACAAGAATTAGTATGAAAACCAAAAGAGTTGCGAAACTGCCGGAACGTAGAAAAACTGCCGTTTCAAGCGGAGATCCTTTGTCGGAGTGAAACGTAAAATGACAAGAAAACTAGGTACTGTTTTTAAAGAGAGAGAAAATCATGCGACAAAAAGATAACCTGAGTAGGATTGAAAATATGAGTAATTAATGAGATGTAAATGATGGAAAGTCATTTGCTATTTTAAAACGTTGATCAGTTAACCGAAAAGAGAGGATTCGGCAGAGGCAGCCAGGGAATGGCAACACGCAAGAGTTGACACAAACACCCAAGGGGATAAGGGAATGGCCTTTGAGCAAAACGTCAGTTGTTCTAGATCCAAGTTCCGGCCGATAACCAATTCTTTCGGTTTTCTACAAGTCGTTAAAAACTGCTCACGCAGCGCTCTACTTTTATATCATAAGGACCAGCAGCCAATTCTTAATTTCTTTGACCAGATATTGCTCATGACAGTTTCATCTGATGCATCGAAATCGGGTCTTGAGCTGCACTTGAAGAACTGCAAAGCAACAAATGGCATCCAGAAGCTTATATTCCTCCGTCCATGTCCTTAAGCCAGCAGAACTACTGCCCGTTGCAGAAAGAAATACTCTCTCTACGGACGCAAATTTGAAGTAGTCAATGATAGCTAGCCTCTGAGCGTTTTCAGAGATTTTGTCCAGTGGCGCAGCCAGCCCGACAATTTAGTCCTGCTATGCAAATATTTTCATATTCACTGACTGTAAAAACAATCAAAATTTGCATAGCAAGACTAAATTGTCGGGGTGGCTACGCTACTGATTTTGTCTACTCCTACAGTAACACGATTTTGATATGCATTACGTTCCTGGCAGACAGTTTCAAGTTACGGATACCTTAAGTCGTGCTTTCGTGTCAGAAGCATAATCTGAAGTTCCTGTTCAAAAAATCGCCAATCACGTACACTCAATCTCGTGGTTACTCATTAGTGATTAATTTGCTAGAATCAATCAATGACGTTCAGCCTGCGATTAAACTTCACTAGAAGATTCGAGATAACAAGTCCAATTTTAATTAGCTACATAACCTTTTCCCAAAAATCAACGAATTGTTGTCCCTACCAATATGCGCAAGGAAATGAAGGGCCCTCTGTACAGGATACATTGGCATCCAACATTGAAAATAACGTACTAGATACACGCTAACTGACTGGATATGAACGTTCCCTACCTACCTTAAGAATTCCAGAGCCAACCGCAAAAGGAGAAGGTGATTCCTCCCGAAATACTGTCAGAAGTGTGGTGCAACATTGGAACTGACATTTTTCCTCTTTATAACAAGGACTATCTAATCGTTGCGGACTCCAACACTAAAGTCTTCGAAATTAGAGAACTGCCCAACACCATATCATCTACAATTGTGCTCCATACCAAAGCCATATTTGCCAGATTTGTCAATCCAAAGTTGGTTTTCCTTGACAATGGGCGACAACAATACCAAGTATTTTCTCTGGAACTGGAACTTTATTCACCACGCTTTAAGCCCAGAATTTCCCTAAAACAACAGTTTTACTGAGAGAACCACACAGACAGTCAAACAATGTGTCAAGAAATCCATTGCTCGCAACGAAGAACCTCTTCTCGCGCTTGTAGCCCTGAGAACAACTTCCAAGCATCACTCATCTCCTGCAGAAAGCTTATGAGCCACACCTTCTGAACGACGGTTCCATAGTTAAATCGACAACAAAGACATCTAAATCTGGGAAGATATCAAAGAAAGTCCTTAACTAATACAACTCTGTCGCCTACACTTCACAGGGGGGCATATGATGTGTATTAGGACAGCTGGAAAATGGTCCAGAAAAGGTGAAATTGTCTCACAGGACAAGCATCATAACATGTCTAGACCCAAACAGACCAATTTCTCCAAAACAAACGTCGTTATCTCTTGAAAAAAGACTCCGATGAGGCATCAAGAATCTTCATCATCCGCCTTTCAACCGCACTAATCTAAACCCACAACTCCCACTACCGTAAAACGTAAAGATATTCCATCTTCTTCCTGTTCACCACATTGTAGTCGAACGGTAAAGCTATCGCAGGCTCGCAGTATCTTTGGGCTTTAATAGGAACGTGTTTTAGGCAACCGATATGTATATATTTCACATTTGAAAAACGTAAACCAACAATTGCACTGATTGTGTTTGAATACTGTTAAAGTTGCAATGCAAAAAGAGTAATGCTACATTATTTGAATGATGTATCAAATTATGATAATTAAAATGAATTAAACCATGTCATAAAAACATAGCTGACATGCCTAACATACGAGTTATTGAGTACTGTTTGATGTTAATAACATAACAAACATCAGTCTAGTTTGACTGACAGCACATTGTCATAATAGGTACAAACTAATATCAGAGACGTCTTCATTTTTCTTAATCTCCTCAATATTTTCATATGGAGATGTCCTATAGTTGCCTGTCCTGCACGTTATAAGATATCAGTTGTTAGTCTCCATATTCCTTGATACGGCATTTGTTAATGGCATTTTCACCTACCCAAGCCATTGTGGAGCCTTCTAGTTAAAAGTTGATCCCAAGATATTTTTACTTGTTTGGTAAATTAAAAATTATTTGAATATACAATAAATTTATGGTGTTTTCAAACTTCTGTCATTTGTGTTTCTACTTTCTTTGATGTCTCTCCGATATATCGCATTGCACAGTTATGGCCAGGAAGCATGTATGGAGATAACGTTTTGACGATCGTTGATGGCAATTTTGTAAAGTTTGTCGTAAGTTTGTGAGTTGACCTTTTAACCATTGCTACGTTATTTTGTCTAAGCAGCCCAGCAGATCATCTCTGAAATGGAGCAAATATGCGGAAGAGCTACTATTTTTATTTCGAGCAATCGGTCAGTCTCACCTCGGCTGTTTATTTATTTTCCTCTGCTAACTGTGATAGTCAGTATGTGGGACAGACAACACGTAAACTGGAGATGCGAAATGATGCATGACCGCCACTATCACTATACTAGGTCTGTTAAATCAAAGTATCATTGGTCTATGTATAAAGAGTTAAGGTTAAAGGCTAAAAAAGCTGTTCAGAAGTGCAAAGCCTTGTATTTCGAAACTTTAATTCCTTCCTGTCCGCATAGGTCCTCAATGACCTATGGAGACTTTAGTATTTTACTCTGGCTAACGCCAGACGATTTTACTCGTAAAGGGGAAAGTCCTCGGGCAGGAAAGAGTTAAATGAGAAAAGTAAGGGAAATCACGGCGAATTTTTTTAGCTAAACTTAAATGTAATAACTGGACATAAAAGTGTCACTCAGCCGACTTTTATTCAGTCAGATAAAATTAAAGTGATCATATTCTAACTCATGTGCTAACATGGTGAATGACCATTTTACAGCAATTGGAAGCAAATTAGCCACTAAATTCTTACCTTCTGTTGAAAAATATCAGTGCCAGCTACAAGCTAGCGGTAAATTAGAATCACAACCCAAACAAATTTGTGTTTATGCCAGTTAGTGAATCATTCGTCTATAAACAACTAAAGACTTTGAAAACAAACAAGGCGACAGGACTGGACAAAACTGGTGGGAGAATCTTTAAAGATTTAGCTAAAATTATTACATTAATGTTGACCAGATTATTCAGTCGTTCTCTCGAGTCAGGAATTTTTAAAGTAATATGGAAATATCTGCCCTTTTTAAATCTAGTGACTGCTCTCAATGTGATAATTACCGGCCTATTACGACATTACCGGCAGTGAGTAAAATTCTCGAGAGAGCTGTTCATCAACAGTTTTATAGTCCCATTTGGTTTTTGACCGAAATTATCAACAGTCACTGCTTTCGTCCGCTTTACGAATAGAGTGCTTGGTGATGATGAATAGAGCAGTATTTCTCGATTTCCCTTAAGCTTTTGACTGTGTAAATCATAACCTCCTCCTAAAAAATCTCGGATGTATTGGCGCTTGCGATGAAGCGATCAAATGGTTTACATCTTACCTTGCTCAGCGACAGCAGCGCACCAAAGTTGGTGATGTTCAATCTAGTCTGAAATTCATGGACATTGGTGTGCCCCAGGGAAGTATGCTGTGATCGCTCTTGTTTTTGGTATATGTAAACGATATTCTGCTATGCCTGAAACAATGTCTAGTTGTAGTCTCTATGCTGACGACACTGTGATATGTATTAGCCGCTTCGCAGTTTTTGAGATTGAAGACAAACCAAACAATGAATTGTATGATTTGTCCCTGTGGTTCACTAAAAACCACCTCATTTTAGGTATTCCTAAATCGAAGTTTATTTTAATAGGTAGTCAGCAAAAATTAAGTTCTTGTCAAGGGAAAAATGTAGTCATTGATAATTTATCTCTAGAAAAAGTTGATACTTTTAAGTGCCTTGGTGTTATTGGGGCAGTAAGTATAACTTAACAATTATGGATGCACTCCAGGTCCTTTACAACCAGGCTGCCAATATAGTTCTAAAATTTAGCAGTAATTCCCTCTTCTAAGAAAGCTTTGAATGAGCTTGGATGGTGTAGTACCTTACATTTGTATTATACCGAGTATTCAAGGGGAACACATATATAAGAGACTGCTGGAGGGAGAAAGGGGGATTCAAGCATGGAGTCGTTTAGGGAGTAAATGTGTAGAGGGGAGGTGAGAAATACCACTTCTTCTTCTGCAACATGTTTAGTTATAAGAAGACATGTGAATCAATAAAAGCACATAGGTACCAAGCAAGTGCTGGGAGACAGTTGCAGTTCATTTGTTTGGTCCTATGCCATCTTCAAAACATATAGTGGTGGTACAGGCCTGACCTCTAGATTCCCAGCAGCGAAGTTGGTTGCCTCGACTAAAGCATCTCGTGCTCTTTCAGCAATGGCTGATATATATAATTCGAATGGAAACCAGACTATCAGCTGTCCGACAATGGGCCACCATTCGATTCGCAAGCTACGGAAGAATTGTTCAGAAATGAGACATCAAAGATACCTCCAGTGCATCCATCTGCTAATCCATTGTGCTTCGCACGCATGAGTTCGTATCTCATCCTCGTCGCCATTATATGTCGGTCGCTAATATATGTGCAAATATTCTTTATGTTTCTGACACATACACACCTGGATTCACTCGTGCATACACTTTATCTCACAATTTAAATACGACTACGGGTCTAATAAATTTTGACTACGATATAAAAAGGAACAGTGATGTTTATTCTTACAATACAAGAATGAAAAACGATTTCCTTCCCCGACAGCAAAAAGGAACTACGGAAAACATTTGTTATATAAACTTATTGTTGATTGGAAAAATCTAGACAAATCACACCGTGCAACCAAATCATTTTTACTTTTCAAACAAAAGATTAAGATTTTAATTAATTGTTGAAAATAAATTTATTATTGATTTTATAGTTTTGTTCTTAATTTTATATTAATAATGTGAACATGATATTGTTGTATGTAATTTCCTGGGGCCTCACTGAAAAACGCTTCGATACTGTGACCTAGCGCTCCCTGGTTAAAAAAGGACATTATTGTTATTATTATTATTATTATTATTATTAAAAAGGAAAACAACATTGTTAGCCGTAATATAAACTCAGCAAGGAAGATCAACAGTGGTTACCGTATGATATTTTACCTTACTGAGATAGTTTGACTCCGATTTTATTTGTTTACTTTTAGAGGTTTTTATATTAATAAATTTGTCGATTGTTAATTAAGAAGTTACAAGGATCAAAATTTGAACCCGAAATTATCAATGTAATTTTATGATAAATATTCTTTTTTAGTCGTATGTATTTTTCATTTGTAAACTATTTGAAAATAAGTATTTAAATTGTTTAAATTTTTTATTGTACATACAATTTTATGCACCATTGATCGAGGTACGGACTTTCATACGGTAATTTAGATTCTCATATAGTAATTTGCATGTTTGACTCTATTTAAGAGGTGTAAGTACTTTAGGAACTATGCCACAAGCAATTTAAAACATAATCCCAACTTTATAATGAGCTCAACATTAATTCAAAGTCTTCCTTTCGCGCCCATAGCAATCCTCCTCGTACTGAAATACACAAGTTGACGGCCAAGTTTGGAGTCTAGCAGCTATGTGAATTGTCATACATTTTTTCTGAACAATTTGACGATGTAATCAATCAATCAATCTTTATTAGCTCATTTTTTCAGTTGGCGGCCAGCGCCGACTAAATATCACACTTCACTGGGCTGATCTAAGTGTTAATGAGCTAACACTTTATCTTTATATGCTATCAATAGAATACTCCAAAAACTAGTAGCAGCAATATATTGAAACGAGGGAAAATAGGCTATAAATTGATCCATTCGAGGTAATTTTGTTTGAATTAGTTTTCACGGAAAGGTCCTCGTACGCAAACCAGGGGGAGTGAACGCGTCCGCCTGCATGCTTCACCTTAACGCTCGTCCACCGTTTGAAGGCTGAGGGTATAACGATTTCCATCCTCTTGGCAGCCAAGCTTCTAGATCGGTCTCTGCTCCCAAAGATAGTCCCTTTGTTATGTTAACAATATTATATTCGCATTATAAAAACATTATAAAAACAAACATTTTAGTTGTCGTAAGTTAGAGACACCCGTGGAGTAACTAAAGGGACGCATCCGTATACCCATCATAGGGCTATGCATCCTAGGCTGTATCACGTTCCAAATTTTGAAATTATATTATTATACATTATAGAGAAAATTCATTTAAAGATTGCACTACTAAAAATGTTTTTTCCTTTCTCAGCCTAAAAAGAAATTTAAATACAAGTAAGACGGTTATCTGGTAACTTGTTGGTAGAATATGCATGTACTGAATTGATCTAAAGAATTTTGATTGTGGACCGACAATTGAATTACTTATTATAATATAACATTTATAGTACGCGCGTGCTGATTGGCCGAAAAGCGTGTTTCTATAACTGTATAGAAACAC
>JBAHVQ010178755.1:0-16812 GCA_036872915.1 Nanipora kamurai
AAACCTTGTTCATGAGAGCTGAGTGCTTACCATCACGCAGTGAGTCTAAGGCAAATGAGCGAAAATATGTATTTGATATCTTGAAGGAAAACAACTACCCTAAAGATTTTCTTCAAAACTGCTTAAAACCAGTTAGTCCATCATGAAAAACCACTGAGAACGATAGTTCGATGATGGGTTTCGCGATTGTTACGTATGTTCATATATATATACATATGTTACTTATGTAGTTACAACGTCAATGTTGCCAAAAAACCTTATTTGACATTGGGTCATATTTTTGCGAAACCTAAGGATCCTGTCACGAAGGAACAAAAGACGGACGCTGTATATTCTATCCCGTGCAATGATTTTGATAAGAAGTACATCGGACAAACAAAACGTTAGTTTGGAACACGCTTAAAAGAGCACCAAAAGGCGGTATTCTTTTCTGAAAGGGATAATTCTGCCTTGTCGGACCACGAGTGCCAAACTAATCATGCGATTGATTGGGATAACGCTAAAATAGGCCGTTTGCAGCTAGCCAAAAATAACTCAGAACAATGAGAAACTGGAGAGCATGGAGAACAGTAGGATTTCCAAAACAAAGAAAAACACAATGTACTAGATTTCATTTGCTCTCCAGATATTATGCGAAGTATTTTTGGCCTAGCTGCAAAGGGCCTATTATCACAACAAATCGCAGATAGCCTACCACCAAACTCACAGAAATATGGTTTGTGATCTGACAATTTACGCATAAGTTTTTAGCATAAATTTGGTAGATCTATTTGTAATAAGAGGGGAATTTTCACTGGCTTATTGCATTTTATTCGCTATCCACGGATAGTAAATATTAGGACAGACTTTTAAATTCATGGATTTGGGTTATGGAATGGTAAATTGGACTTGTACTGAATAGAATTACAATACCGGTGAGCGTATATGTGGATTTTATATAATTATATTGATTGCATTTTATTTTCCTTTTTTATTCTTTGTTAATTCTTTTCTGGACGTTCACCAAACTAAAAACAAATCGTTATTGAAAAAAGCATGATCACTCATGACAGTGGGGGCAACTGTCCCCTACTCGCTCCAGCTCTACCACCCCTGCTGAAATACGGAACTTAAGAAGTTTTTGGGTCGGCATAAAATTTCCGACGAAGTCTTGTAACATCGTGTACCAGACGCAATAAGACGAGGAATGTTTCACGAGGATATCTTTTTACAAAATTAATTAGAGATGTTTGGAATCTGGTGAAACACGACTTTTGAGTGTATGATGTCGCATCTCAAACGGATCACTACTTGACGAAAAAATCGAGGTGAAAATTCGCTTAAGTAATGTAGTTTCTTTTTCAGATATCCAAACCATGTTCGGGTGGTGATTTTCTTTGTGTTTTTCCCACGTATTATTGATGAGTTTTTAATGTAAAAAGAATATCTGTTATATTTAGATTTAGGATATTGATAACATCACGTAAAGGAATCAATAGAAATATTAAAGAGTTTTAAGTTTCAATAAAGTAAAAAAATAACTTGGAAGAAAAAATCCTTGTTGAAAATAAATTTTAAATCATAAAGATTGGCCTTTACAGCTCTACCATATCTCACTTCATGTAGGTATTAAGATTTGTTTGACATGTGCTCCTAACGAAAACTCTAACACCATTTATTGCATCTCCAGCAGTACCTCTTATAGATTGTCACGTAACGTCACGTAACTTTTTCCCTATAAAAATATCATGAATTGTGACGTATGTCGGATATTGTTTACATATTAAAAATCTTATTACCTCGAGAACGAATTTAGGTAAGGGAAAGTTGTCAAGGTCAATTTCTATAATTGAAAAATTTCATACCAACACGGGAATCTCTTGCGAACTTATTTTTTCCCTTCATGGGTACTAGGGTGTTCAGCTGTATGCCGTTGAAATCCTGTAGTAGTTAAGGAATGTTCCTTTTAGCAGCAAACCTATTTAGGTTGGGGTTACAGATTAATTAAGTAACCAAGATATTGCGTGTGTGGAATCGAGCGTATTCGTTTTGAAAGTAATTTGAGCCAGAGCTACTACCTTAGAAAAAGTACGAAATCCAATGTTCACGAAGTTCTTAGAATTTTAGTCCATTTTAAAGGAATTTTTCACACAAGAAGCTCGATATCTCAGGCATTTTTTAAACATTCTTAAAATCCATGCATACATTTTTAGGGAAAACGATCCAGATTCGAATCCCAATTTAAAAATAACGTAAGTTAAGTTAAAAATATACCAAAATTATAAAATTTGTGCTTTTTTGATGACGTCATAACAGCACATCACCAAACATCACAACTTACTCCCAAATATCACGTACAAGTAGTCGCAGCTGGTTTTGTCTATCATATGCAGCACTCTGAGTAGCTTAGAGTAGCAACACGTGAATTGTCCATGAAGCTAAATACGTCTGACCACAACATCTTGAAGTAACAACGACGAGGAAGTCGATGGTCAATTCTTTACTTTAAGGATAAACTTTAAGTTTTGCTAACTTTCAATACTGCAATTACATAGGAGCAAATTCAATCTACAGAGTGTAGAGAGTGTAGGTGTTTGCAAGCTTGGATATAAACAATGAAAGGCTCGTTCTTCAAGCTTTATGAAAACTCAGAAAAGTTGTGAGTTCCCCAAGGGGAATCGAACCCGCGTCTCCCGATTGTCGGTACGGTTGTCTTACTACTAGACCATGAGGGCTCGACAACAAATCTGAGATAAATTGGGACCTGGGTCCTATGTTTGACATCCTGCTTTCATAGTTGAAAGCTGAGACATGCCTGCAATGCGATCTACATACGAGCAAACTCAGTCTATAGAGTGTAGAGGGTGTGCGTGTTTGCAAGCTTGGATATAAACAACGAAGGGCTTCTTCAAGCTTTAAGGCATTCTTCAAGCTTTATGGTAAGACAACCGTACCGGCAATCGGGAGACGCGGGTTCGATTCCCGTTAGGGAACTCACAACTTTTCTCAGTTTTCATAAAGCTTGAAGAACGAGCCTTTCGTTGTTAATACTGCAATTGTTTTTTGCTTACTCATTCGTCAATTCAGTTGAAGTGCAATGACCACTAGCTCTTTCGCTGTCCCATCACATTTGTATAATTTTATTCGTCAAGGGGAGGTCGGGGATGTTGGGAAAGGTTTAAGGTTAGCACAATGTTAATATCCTTTGCTCCAATCCACGACATATTTCATTGGCTTTCCCGATTGATAGGACGAAAAGTTGACCAGAAACTCTTGAATAATCTGTAAGAAAGATTTATAGATAAGCACCATGTAAGGCTGGTCAGGTTCTATGTCAATGGGCTTTAACCAAAGTGCTTGTGAACATCTTGGGATGAAGACAAGGATATTGTGGATGTACAGAAACGCAAGTGTCATATTTAACGCTTCTGGGGCTACAAAGTCCCAAAGATAGAGGTGAACTTAAAACTTCTAATCATAACTTTGTGATATATTACAACCACGTCACAAACAGGTGAAGATTTTGCCCATTCGAAAGAAAATCGTTTCAACATTTTCAATAGGAACTAAATTGAATATCAAGTTTATTTCAGGTGAAAGAGCTCAGCCATGGTACAATTTCAGGTACAGCGTACAGCATGCGATGATCTATGACACCAAATTATGTAAACAACAGTATGACGTATTGAAAAATTACTATTACCCTTGGGTCACTTCAACTTTTCACGTGAAAATATCTTACACACTCGGGATCATAAGAAAATTGCAGTTTGCACCTTTCACTGAGTTGTGCTGCAAAAATTGTGTGAAGCCAAAAAGACAGAGATTTACTGACGTCTATGGACATACAGACTGGCAAGGCATTACCGACTGACTGACTCGTTCAATGTTTAAATACCGTAAGTAACTTTGCTCTATATTCGGATTGCCAGTGCCTAATGGATGAAGTTAGTAAGATAGTGAGCTAGGATGGAGGAATACGTAAAATTTTGTATTTTTTGCATCAACAATAACATATCCACGGATCAGTTCACGTGAACTGCGTGGTCAGGTTGTTTTAGCAATAGTTAAGGAAGTTTCAGAAATTCAACGAGACAGATTTTTCTGATACCAACTGAGCGCACGCTTGCCCGACTGAGCGCGATCCGGCTCAGTACGACCATAATAATCCATTTTTTGCTCGCATATGGCGTCATTTTTGTCAACCATATTTCCTCTGCTGGTTCACATGCAAAAGGTGTGTCCGACGATAGGTTAAATTTCGGTCAACCCGACTCAGTATGTAGAATCAGCACGACCGAAGTCGACGTGACTTCAATCTTATCAAATCCTGTCAATTGTAGTTGTTGACACGCGCAGCTGCTCATGCCATAGCACTGCAGATGCGACAGAGTTGCGTCGCACGTCTTGCAATTGGGCAGTATAGCGTAGGCTTAAGCTGTACCGAAATTTTTCGTACACATTTTTGTATAGAATTTAAACTTTGTTACCAGTTGCCTCGATATCTCAACCGCTAAGGCAGCGTAACCCTAAGGCGATAATTGTGAAATTATCGTTTCAAACCACGCTCTAGTCAACACTTTTTTCAGTTTACTTTCGCAATGCCTGTTATTCAAGAAATTCTCTCCTCATGGCACCCTGAAGATAATTTCAAAATAAACCTCAGTAAGTATGAAATAAAGATTTCTTTTACAGTGTCAACGCTTTTAGGTTTTTACCAAAAATTAAGATATTACCTCCTTCTCTGAACATAGTCCAGAAATATGTGGCGTTATAGTGATTTTGGGATGACTCCACAAGGGACTGTTGCCAGGCAATGGCTCCTCCTCAAACACGTCTAATATGGCTCCATCGATCCATTCATTTTCCAAAGCGTTCACAATGTCATCTTCGTCCACCACGTCTCCTCGTCCTATGTTGATTACGACTGTCTTCTTCTCTCTACAGCTTTTTAAAACATTCCCAGAGAGAAGTCCACGGGTCGCCGGAGTACTTGGCAGAATGTTACAAAAATAATCGCAGTATTTTAGACAGTCAGACAAATTTTGAACTGAAAAAGCAACGTCAACGAAAGGTAACTTCGGAGAAGTTAACCTCCTTTGCACACAGTAGACAGTCATCTTCATTGATTTGCAGTATTTAGCAACTTCTTGCCCGATGTCGCCAAAGCCAACTATGCCGATAGTTATGTCCGATAACAAGCGATACCGCATTTTGTCGGATTCTACCCTGGGAAGCAAAACAATCAACACTGTTTCAACAAAGTAAATGGTTTGAGCCAGGGAGAATCGTGACATGTTTGTGGAAGTGGCTGACGTTTCGACGGCCTTAGCGGCGGTCATCTTCAGAGTCAAAGGAAGAGTAAATATCAGGTTTGCCTATATTTGTATCTGATATGGACGAACCTGGCATTCACTCTTCCTTTGACTCTGAAGATGATCACTGCTAAGTGTTTGTATTCAATACACTTAATCAACGGTCCGGGTGACTCACTAGTTAGTGCTAGGCGCTCTAAAGCGCGGGCGTGGGAACAGTAATGGGAGCCCTGATCCATGCGCGATACAGGGGACCCTTCGTGTATCTTGGTGAATTCATTGTTGTTCTCCCTTATAAAAGAATTGTTTGGAAGACTGGAAAAGAATTGTTTTTTCTCTCTATGTAAACTAAATGACAAGGTATGATAACCGTTTCGCCGGTTGTAAGCATGGAACTATATTTGACAGCAGAAAAATATCGGTTTAACCTTGACACACACAGTCTTTTGATTTTTGTACGCCGAACATTTTCATTGGAATAAAGTGAAACACATTCGAGGGGTCATGGCTGCTTGAAAAGAACCTATAAGAATGCCTTTTCAAGGGGGCGCTGTGGTATGAGTTCCCGGAAAATTTTAGATTCCTAGGGTCTCTGAAATGCTATTTACGGCATTTTGAAGGCAGTTTTAACGACAAAAAGAAAACTCATTGCCAATGGCAAAGCACAGTTTCATGGTTTATTTTATCATTCACATGATAATCCTGTCCTGGCTTGTCAGAATTTAAAAAACACGAAGCCAATACGTCTGTAACACAATTTTAACAAGCCTGGATAGCCATTACAGTTGACAAATCCCCACGGCTGAAACTTGATTTTTATCCTTCGAAGAATACAATTCGGAAAATTTTTACTCTAGATCGAGGAAGTTTATAAAGTACGATTGAAAATCTGAACCATTTCGATGTTCTTCTTGAAAGTTATTACACTTTCTTTCTTCTAAGCAAAATTCGAATTAATTGGAAATTGGTGAGTTGAGGCGACAGATGAAAGACGCGGAGACTATAGACCATAGACGGATGGACGACAGACGATTGACGCAGAGACGATAGACGATATACACACAGACGGTAGACGATACAGGCAGAGACGATAGACAAGACGAACGATAGACGATAGAGGAGCGAACGAAGAACGATCGACGACGTTAAGATAGCCGTGGACGGTACTCTAAGCAGAGTGAATGATGGTATAAACTTAATGGTGCCATATGAAAGATGGAATTAACTATTCACGTTGAGTTAAAACACAACCATAAATATTAGTCAATCAGTAGAACAACTTCCTGCATCACTTTGGTTCTGTTGAGATGTTCCAATAAGTAAAGATGCAAATTGGATGTTCAAGAACCCGTAGTTGTAATATTGTTAGTATAATTAGGATTGTTATTCCTTAATTCATGTATTACCATGCTTTTCAAAAGAACTGGATTAATCCACAGCGCCGATTGCTTGGCTTATTTTTCATTGGTTTTCCCGTCACAAGTGCGATCATGCCAGTACTTTGCTCTATTACACACAGATCAGAGCAATTACGGCTCGTTTCCACGCCCGTGTTTTAGAGCGTCCTGGTTAGAGAATCTCGCCAGCAGCCGGGGGTAGCGGGTTCGCTCAAAAAGTCTGCCTTTTTATTTAACATCTCGGCAGTTCCCTGGCCTTTCTGGCCTTTACATACAGCGAGTGAAAAAAAAGACTTTTCTAAGTTAGATGCGTGAGTGCATGCGCGTATATATCAAACATAAAAAATTCTTCTCAGGACATGTTATCTTACCATTGTTTACTCTTTTGAGCTTCCCACGATAAATTAAATTTCCTTTCTCTGGCGATAATCTGACCAACGACGTATTCGCCCATTATGGGACCAAAAACCCCACCTAATCTTGTTAAAACAAATGATGGATGCGGTTTATCTCGCGGTAAATTTTTAAACATACAATCTATGCCTGCAAATGTGGACTGTACCCACTTCAACTTCGGAAGTTCAAAGACGCAAGGAGGAAGCAAAGGTGGATCTGCTACGAGAATTTCTGCTCCTTGCAAAGATTCATGTAAAATATCTGCAAGATATAAAAGAACTAATGTCGGCCATAGTAATTGGAAACAATTTGATTAAGCTGGTTTAACTAAATTCGGTTTCTCTTCTCAAATATCCGACCTCAATGTACGGTGTAAACCTAATTTTAGTCCACAAGCCCGTTTACACTACAACATTTTCGGCACGGCATGGCTAAAATGTTGGCATGGGTACCGATCTTTTTTCGGCACGGCACGGGAATTATCTCAGTGTAAATGGTGTGGACCTGCTAAAATTTCGGTAACCGTGCCAAGTACTAACTCGGTACGACTAAAGGCCGTACGGTGTCCATAAGCTATGGAGTGAACTGGCCCTAAATCCCGTTCGAGTCAGATGCCGTGGGCGCAACTAAAGATATTGAATTCGATTCAGATAAAATAAAGCGCTGATTATATGAGCAGACCAAGTCCGGTTAACCTTGCTGACTCACGTCACGAATATATTTTTTAGCTGCAAAAGATAACTTTTATTAACTTCAAGCTTTTTCTGTAGCCAAAGTAAACCAACTCTGGAGACGTCATATGAATGTTCGTCAAGCTCGTTTCCTCCAAAAACGATTTCTGAGTCCCCCTACTGAATTGCCCTCAAGCTCCCACAAGCAGACATGTAGTTAATATTCAGGTCTTCCATTATTATCATATCGTGCCTTCCGCACAGGCAGCACCTTAGCTCACCACCTGAGTCTTGGTAGCACAATGGCTACAGCGCCTCATCGGTCATTAGATTGTGGGTTCGATTCTTGGCTGGGACTAAAAGATCATTTTTCTGTGGAAGTTTGATAAACGTTCAGATGTCGTCTGCTACAACACCTAGCTCCCATATGCACACATTTGTCTGGTTAAACCAGTTTTGTTTTTCATTTCCGTCCCGAGTGCAAAAGTACAGCCATGGTAAGATCTTTATTCAATGAGTCAGCCCAGCTCATGTAATCAGCCCCTTATTGATTCGACTGTCGAACCTGTATATCACTGTGACAATAATATTCTGACATGGAGCTGTTCATTAACCAATGTATAAAGTTTCAAGGGCAGTTCGTCGAATCATTTTGGAGATTCAGCTTACTTTTCAATTAGTTAAGTTGTTGTGTCAACCAACTGACGTCACACATCGTTTCA
Organism: Nanipora kamurai; assembly: GCA_036872915.1. Taxonomy (NCBI): domain Eukaryota; kingdom Metazoa; phylum Cnidaria; class Anthozoa; order Scleralcyonacea; family Helioporidae; genus Nanipora; species Nanipora kamurai. Next base: position 8,481 of record JBAHVQ010178755.1, read on the forward strand.
TTTACATATCAAGCCAGCTGAAGTATCTCACTAACTAAGCGAGGTACGGAAACACCGTAGAAGGGTTTCCTTTATCATTTCAAGCATTCGTTTCATCTACACTCTAAGGTGTCAAGAAACATATCCTTAGCAGTGTATGCCGTATTTCGCAGAGCTGGGGAATTGGTCGGAAAGTTCTCATAGTTCTCAAAATAAGCAACAATTTGCCACTTTTTAAGGGCGCTCCCTACAGTTTCAATTCTTGCGCGCGGTAGTTCACACAATATATGGGCATTTCTATCTTTAAAATAATTATAACATCAGAATGTCTTACGAAGAGTGTTATTACTCATGGCTACCAAGGTAACATTTACGTTGGAACTTGGTATATTTTCCCAATTATCACAGTTGAGACACATTACCCTAGGTTTCCTTTTAGAAATGTAGATTTCTCAGTTTTTTTTTCCTCACAACACATGTTAATAACAGGTTAGTAAATTTACTCATGTTTATGTGGGTGTTCTTTTCTTGGTCATTTTCTTTATAGATGTTAGTTTGTAGAGATATCAAATTGTGAATTCACTTGCCAACTTTGTTGTTTACTTGATGTGGTACATTAACCACGTGAACTACTGTAGGCGAATAAAAATAGGTTTAAATATTAATGTTTGTCTCTATCTGACTGTATACAAGCTGGATAAGTCCAGCTATGTGAATATATCTGATTTAGCAACATTTACTGTCAGTATTAAAGTGGCATCACTTCATAGATATCCAAATGAAAATTCCTTAATATCAAAATTCCAATCGGGATTTCGACCGAAATATGGAACCGTGGCCGCACTGATTCAAATCTGCGACTAATGGTTGACTGATATGGATAACGGTAAGTTAAACGGGGTCGTGTTTCTCGATTCAATTAACCACGAAATTCTGTTAAGGAAGCTTAGAGACCAATTTAGAATCCATAATACTGAACTAACATGGTCTGAATCATATTTAACAAATAGGAAACAAGTGTGCTTTGTCAATGGTCAAACATCATCTCCAAGTAAAATAATGTGTGGAATTCCACGGGGCTCTATACTTGGGCCATTACTGTTTTTATTATATATAAATGACTTGACAGATTACCTAGAAAAAACTACTCGTTATCTTTATTCAGATGATACTGAAATTTCGTCTTCTTCGGACAACTTTGAAGATTTGATTAATAACTTAAATATAGACTTAAACAATATTCGGAAGTGGCTATCTAAGAATAAACTTAAACATTATCCTACGATATCAAAGGTTATGTTTATTGGATCATCACATAATCTAAATAATAAAGTTAAGGACAATCATGTACTTTTAAATAATGTCCCCGTTCCACGAACTAATACGATTACATGCCTGGGGGTAGATTTGGATGAAAAATTGAACTGGGAGAAACATATTGAGAAAATATGTTGTAAGGTGGGTGCAGGAATTGGGGCGATGAGGCGTATAAAACCATATGTCCCACCTGCAACCCTACTAACAATTTATAAAATATTGGTACAGCCTTATTTTGATTATTGTTCCCCTTTATGGGACAATTGCGGTAAAGTACTCCAAGATAAACTTCAAAAATTCAATAATCGTGCGGCAAGGATTATTACTGGAGCCAGTTACGATGTTAGATCTGCTGATATGTTGGACACCCTTGGTTAGGAAACACTTAATGTAAGAAGATCGCGAAATAAATCAATATTAATGTATCAAATACTGAACGACCACACTGCCCCAGATCTAAAAGGTTTGTTCCGTAAAAAAATGTAGGTCAGAATAACTATAATCTTCGAAATAGCGAAACAGATTTAACCCCTCTAAAACCCAAAACGGAATTTCTAAAGAGATCTTTTGGGTACAGTGGTGCCATCCTGTGGAATGATCTTCCACAAGAACTTAAGGTAATAGAAACTATAGGTTCCTTTAAAAGGAAGATAAAGCATGTGTAATTAATGTCGCTGGATATAGTTTTAAGTTTTTTTAATATCTTATTCTTTCTACTTGTATTTGTTTTGTTCTTTCTTAATTTATATACTTGTAAATAACTTCTTATTATAGATATTTTAGTAATTGTGTGACGCCCCTCGTGGAAATCAGCTGCATGTATATATAGTTGTTCGAGGCTAGCGTGTTTAAATAAAGTTTTACATACATACATACATACATACATACATACATACATACATACATACATACATACATACATACATACATACATACATTTTTTAGGCTGCTTATGGTTTGAGCTTCTTGAGAATGCTTGGCAGAGCCAGAGCATAAAATTTCAAAGTTATCGAGCGCAATCGAATGGCCAATTTCAAAACAGAGTGACAGCACATTGGTTGGAGAAGTAAGCTTGGAAATAACTTTTCTAGGGGTGTCCGTCAAATTGTTCGGCTCCAATGAACTTGTACTAGACAAACACTTTAATGTCTCAAAAAAGTGAAACATTTGTACAGCACGCATGATTAAAACATTCCGGATAAAACGTTTTACATAGGTTTTTAAAGGTACTTTTGGTTTAGGAAGAGGTATTTAAATCAACGCTGGAGGTGCTAATATATAACTTTACATGTAACGGTAGGGATGTACAAACAAGAGATCGGAGTAATATGCAACAAGTTAAAATGTACAAAAAGAAAAAGTTTAAGGGTAAGGCTCTGCCAACAAGAAAAAAGTGAAAAGGAGGTATTTGAGTTTTTTTGTTTTATTGAAAGCTGACGAAGTAGCCCTTTGATTTTCATTAATTGCATATCTGCGGCCTATAACGATGTATTGCACTGTGTAAATTTGACAAAAGACTGCTATCGTTGCAGGTATACAAATTATCCATCCCTTAAAATAAATCTAGAGATCAAAGAAATAATTTTTAAACCTCGAGCTCAACGATACTAGTCAAATTACAGCAATCGTGATTGCAGAGATCGAACAAAGTCCACTCACCGAGTATTAGGCGCCAATTCAGAGCAAAGCTATGGAAAGTCAAAGAGAAATAGAGCGAAGAGAAATACACACAAAAGTGCTGGAACAAAGTTTACAAATCTGTGTGCAAAGTTGCAGGCAGTGTTAATCAGTAAATGGTAGGAAAAAAATAAATAACTATCTTGAACGCTAAGGATATTTTTGCTGCGGGAGAGCAAATTTTGTCTACGAGGCATTGAATACAACAATCAAAGAAATTCTCAAGATAGCCGTTTAGAGTAGATATTGTTTAACTCTTCTAAACTGAGAATGAAGATTTAAATATGATGGACAAATGTTGAAATATCAATAAGAAGGAAGAAGATTAAACATTTCACAGCTCCGATTGTTAGTGTGTAACTGAGTAAAATTAAGTTTTCGATGAACTTGAAAATGAACCATTTAAACAAGAAATCTCGATGTCAAAAAGTGATAAGCTATTGTTTATTTCCATTTTATCGGTAAAATTAACGTTAGGGTATTGTTTGTCTAATATTCGAGAAGAGGCCTGGCATGTTCAGTTGAACGACAAAGGAAAAAAACAATGGTCAACATAAGCGAGAACAAACGCTCTGTACGAAGCCTGACATCAGGTCTGTTCAGAAAATTGTGTAGCGATATACCTGATGGCAGCTTCATGGCAACCGACTGCAACGCAGCTGATAAATAAGCAATGTACTATAACATCACTCAGCTGTGGAGCTTTACTTAGATTTTAAGGAAATATAGCATGGCTTGTTGTATCATATCTGTTGAACCGATACCAAAACATGACAGTATACTTTGCCAGAGCTGTCGCTTTATCGCGCCTGTACCAAAAGACTACAACAGTTCGGTAGATAACGTATATGTATCCGTCTGTCCAGTCGCATTAAACTGACACACCACTGACCAATTAACAGACTGCAGTAGTCGAATTTTAGTTACTATCGTTAAAAACAAACAACAGCCTAATAACAGAGAGGGTTCTATTTACTTGATTTTATGACAAATAGGCAAAATGCGAGAAAACAGCTTTTTCCACAGCAACCGGCCATTACCATTACCATTACCATTGGCCAAACGAACGCAACGTTCCAACGTGCCATGAACACTATAATCCAAAGACTCAGCTGAGTAAACTGCTTGTGTTATCTAGATGAAATCTTTGTTTTTGGCTGGACCTTAGAGAAGCATAATCGTCGTTTGGAAGAGGTGATTCAACGGGTTTGAAGCTCAATGCAAAAGGCCACCTTCTCCAAGAAAGCGGCGTAATTCTCGGACATGTCGTAAGCAAAGAAGAAGTGTTAACAGACTCGAAGAAAATTTCCGTATTGAAAGAGCGGCCGACACCCAAGAATGTTTTAGAAAAGAAGTACTTCTTAGGTTGCGCATAATATTACCGACAATTTATTCCAAACTATGCTCAGGTTGCCACGCCGCTCTAGGATTTGGAGAGAAAGAACACCACTTCTGAATGAACAAAACAATGCCAGATATCTTTCCCAAGCTTACAACTGAAGTTAACAGGTGTCCCGATCTTAGCATATCCAAGGTTCGACGATCCGTTCATATTGGGGACTGACGTAAGCGAGAAAAGGGTTGGTTTGGTATAAAAAGGTTGCTGTAGTGTTATCGCAGGTGCAAGACAATAAAGAACGAGTAATTGGGTATGCAGCGAAATCGCAAAGTAACAAAAGCACTACACGCAAAGAATTGGTAACATTGGTTTGAGGAATTGAACATTTCGAACCATATCTGATCGGCAGAAAATTCACGGCGAGAACGGATCATAGCGCGCTAAAATGAGTGAAAAATTCGAAACAGGCCAAGGGGATAATGGCACGTCAGCTGGAACAACTGGGTTAACTTTGAATTTGAAACTGAGTACCGACCTGGCAATTCGCAGGTGAACGTCGATGAAATATTAAGGAGACAATGGTCAAACCAGTTAATGAAGCGAGAGAACAGCTGAACCTGTGGATTGAAGAATACCAAACTTCGCACTGTAGTTGAGTTGAGCATGACCACAAACAGAATCATGGGACTTGGCTCGTTCGCGGGAGTAAGGACGAAAACTCCTTGTTTCAGAGAAAAGGCTCTGAAATTCCCCAGGCCATAGAATGAATAAAGAAGGCAGAAAGGCCTCCCCGATAGCACAATTGTTGCCCTGAGTCTTGTGGCTGGCAGTCTTTGGAGTCAATACAACAGGCTTAATAACCTTTAGTCGATCTTTAATCAATACATTTACCCACGGAATTTCATCAACATAATTGTTGATTTTCATAGAAGCCGTGCAAACTATTTACAATATAAAAATCTTTGCACTATTTATAAGATAATAAGCAACCAAAACAAACAAAGTACATAGCTAACTACAAAAACAAGTAAAAAGATATAAATTAGATATTACATAGAAATACGAGAATTAATGTTTTGCATTACGAATCATCAAGGAGTATGGTAGACTTTAAAATATTTTTTAAATGTGTAATTGTTAATCGATAATCCACGGCCTCCTTTACCGCGTGTGTGAGTCAGAAAAAGAACTGCCGAAAACCTTCATCTGTGTTTGCCGAGGAAGTTAGTACTGCAAAACCATGCTATTATTGGAAAGGTTGGATGAACGATGTCAACGAGAACTCTCGATGTTGTGTAGAATGCGGCGAAAGGAATTCCCCAACCCAGAAACAATGAGTTCCACTAGTGAACCGGTCCACTAGACCTGGCAGCCCAATGGAGCGCGTTGCGATGAACATCCTTGGACCGCTCCCACTCACTAAGGATGGAAATCGATTCAATTTAGTAATGACAGATTACTTCACGAGATGGCCGGAAGCTCACACCATTTTGGACCAAGAAGCTAAAACCGTAGCGCGGAAGATCGTTGACGAGTGGGTCTCACGATTTGGAGTAATGCAGCATCTTCATAGTGATCAGGGTCTAAACTTCGAATCCCAGATTATTCAAGAACTTACAGAACTTCTGTGTTGGTAACACGCGCATCACTCCACATCATCTCAAAAGTGAAGGGCTAGTCGAACGGCTCAATCCGACGATTAAAAACATATTATCAAAAGTTATCGATGAGCACCACAAAGATTGGGATACTTGGCTGCCTTAGGTCTTACTGGCTTACAGGTTTTACGCACGTCTACTCAATTTTCGACGGCGGGACTCCGTACCATATGTTGTTCGGCAGGGAAGCAAGAATTCCAGTCAACCTGACGGTGCAACAGGATAGCGCGGACCAAGAAAAATTTCGAAGCTCAACAGAGTACATCAAAAAAACAAGGAAGAACACGCAGACAGCACACGAGCTGGCAAGGAATATGACTGGTATGGCCACTCGAAGATACAAAGAATACTATGACGCGCGAGCAGAAAATTCTCCATCTATCTCCAGGTTGGTGATAAAGTGTAGCTTCATGTCTCTATGGTGAAAAAGTATCGATCCAAGAAGCTAAGCTTACCATAACAAGGACCTTATGTGGCCATAAAGCTCTTGTCGGATGTAGTCTACCGAATACAAAAGGAAGGTTCGCCCTAAAGTCGCTTGGTAGTCCACTTCAACAGACAGAAAAATTGTCGCCCTTCAATCCAGGCCTCACCGGAAAAGAAAAGTACGTCACATTCGTCAACAGAGATAGGCATCATTAGCACCAATGAGCAACAAGGAGCTACACCACAAGACATCCCGATAACAACAACGCCGCCAGAAGATGAGGATCAATAGTGGTTCGTCCCGCGAGAACCAGGGGATCACATCGAAGCAGCAGGCAAAAGCAAAGAGGGTGGGATATTGCCACACGGTCGTGATTTCAGTGCATCAGATACTGGCCAGTTGTCAGATCGACAGAATGAGCGTCGATCGAAGTGACCGCCAGTCTGGATGAGAGATTACGTCAGTTATACAAAACGTTAAACTGTTATTGTTGTTAAAATTTCAAAGCTGAACAGCTGATCGTCCTTGACTTTCTTTCATTGGAAGGGAGAGTGTAGAGTATAATGTATTAAGGTTTTGAACTTTTGTATTAAACATCAGCATGCAATGTTGCGAAGCAATGACGCGACAAGCATGTAAAGAAATGAATACGTTGTTAGACGATTTTTCAGGTTTTGAGGAAGACAAAGGTATTTTGTTATTGTAATCGTCAACATTATTCAATAAAGCTTAAACCTAACACCAACTTAGGCCAACAACAATGATTGCCGACACCTTACCAGCATATTACAATGTTTCCCGCCACCTTGCCAAAGACCTACATATTTCAACAAATAATAGACCACGCTGACTTACCAGTAAAAGTCACACACTCACGCACTAAAGAATATTCTAACCTCGCGTAACATCTACTCATACCAGTGACACGCACGCCTACAATAATTCAAATTGCCGAACAAGATCAAGAGGAAATCCACCAATTTTAACGGAGAGGGCTTAATAATAATTCTGCCTTTGTCCTGCCACCAACATGAAGTTACCGAACGCCTCGTTATTTGGGAAAGGCTGGGGATTTGTTATTGTCTGGTTACATTTTGGTTAGCTATACAATATATATTACATTAATTTAATCATAAAAGTTATGCAATAACGACAACAGGAAAATCAGGTTTAAAGAAAGGAAAGCGAAGTGGCTGAGGCGCATATATAATATATATAGATTCCACATTGCAGATAATTAAGCCGATCTAACAAACACTTCCCTTTTGAATGAAGACCGCCGAAGAGCGGTCAGTATCGAACAGTCTTCTAAAATACACATGACATGTAGTGCACCGCAAATGCTGCTGCCTTTCTTCGGACAAATGTTGGTAATATGTTAATTTTGGTGTTACAGCAACTCTGTAGAGAGTTTTTTGACTGGTCAAGGCTCCTCAAACAATAAAGTAGAGCTAACAAGCCGGTTATGTTTTAAAAAAAAATAAGCCAGAGGGAAGTCCATGAAGTAAATTGAGAAGATCTTTGACGTGTGATTGGGTTTCTCCTTGGCACCGCAGTGCATGATTTGCTTCCTTGGTTAAATTTTATTGTTAACCACGTTTCAGCACTTCAAGCTTTGACCATTTTGGCTGCCAATGCGACAGAAAATAAATTTTGCCAACTAAGATTTTAGGAAAGGTCTCCAATTTGGTGACTAAATAGTTAGCTAGTAGTTTAACCCTAACTTTACACAAATGAAAATTTTATGCTGCTGTTCTAGTCTTTGAAATACCTTATTACATGAAAATTTCGCGACACGTTAATTTCGCGAATTTTGCGTTTTAAAAAAAATCGCGAAAGTAAAGTGACGCGAACAAAGAGTGTCGCGAACATAACATGACGCGAAAATTAAGTGACTCACTATATGTAAATAATCCAGAAAGGATGAGTTTATTA
>JBAHVQ010178765.1:0-16810 GCA_036872915.1 Nanipora kamurai
GTAAGATTCCATTAAACTCTTTATATCATGCCTTTGTTTCGCATTCTATGCTGGGCTTTAATATTCGTTTTAAAATTATTAAATTATTTCCAAGGACTTTCCAGGACCTTTATTAATTTTCAAGGACTTTCGGGTCTGTGATTTGTTTTTCGCTTTCAAATACGTTCAAGGATTTTCAAGGACATTGTAACCTAGCCTCGATATTTTATCACAAGCATCCAACCACAACTAATTGACATACCTTGACAGATCTCTCCATTTCCTTTATATCCCGAACGACACGCACATCCTTCTGCTGTACAGTAGGCCATCGGATGGCACTGTAGACCTTTAGTTATGCACTGATCTAATAATAAGTTCGAATATCAGATATTTATTGCCACATTGAAAAGTTCCTGATGACAATGACTATTAATCCATTGAAGTTTTTCATGGTGATAATTTGATAAATTATGTTAAGTTTGTGGAACACCACGTTTTATTTTATCACTGAACTTTCGGCCTGTTGGCCCACGTCATTTATTCGAAACAACTGTTAGAAATCACGCAAGAAAACAAACAATCTAATTCCAATTAACTAAAACTAAAGATCCTTGTGCTCAGTTGTCTTTAGTTTTAGTTAATTAGAATTAGGGTGTTAGTTTTCTTGCGTGGTTTCTTATAGTTGTTTCGAATATATGACGTGAGCCAACAGGCCGTTGGCAATAGCTCTGATAAAGTCCTGAGCAAACAGGTCGAAAGCTCAGCGATAAAATAAAACGTGGTGTTCCACAAAGTTAGCATACTTCATTAGATAATGAATATGATGACAATGACGATGATAATGTTGATGACAATAATGATAACGACTAATCAACGATAACAATAATAATGACAACAATTATCTCCTGACAGACCTGCAACTCAGGGCTTGTACACACTTGCGTCGCCGTACGCCGCAACGCTTGAAAATAAGCTCCATATTGTGTTAATGATGTCGTTCACATTGGAACGTGCGAACGCTGCAACGTGAAGTTTGAACGATGTTTTCCACACGTCACGGGGTACGGTTACGGCGTTGCGTAACACGTCCAGTGTGCACAAACTTTCATTGTTTTAATGAAGATTTTTGATGGACTCATTAGTAATTAAAAGTGTGATAACGTTCCAAGAATACGGTGTGATAACAACTTATCACACTACCTTCCCATGAAAAGAGGACCACGAGTGCTTATGACATGCCTGTGAATGTAATCTCTTACGACCAACGTTCCTTCTAGTGTAACTAAAGGAAATTAATTGTGGGTGAGTCGTGAGATAAGGGAGTTATCCGGGCCCTCGGGGCCGTTGAACGATGTCAATCCTTTTAATATACAATTTTTAGTAAACATGCTAACGATAACAGTAAGACTTAAACACTGAACAGTAAGCCTGCTCGTGTGGGAGCTTGGTAAATTTCGGAACAACTAGAAAAAACGAATTCTGAGCCCTAGACAGAAGCGTCTCACCGGTCATCTGAAGGTTGCTGGTTCGATTCCTGTCTAGGGCTCAGAAATCGTTTTTCTGAGTAAACGAGCTTGACGAACGTCCTCTAGTTGTTCCGATAACAGTAAGAGAAAACTATTTTCCAACCTAAACAGAAAATCCCGTTTCCATTGAATCCAGTGTTGCAAATACATCTTCCTTTCACACACCGGGCGTTCTCATGACAAACAAAGCCATTGTGAAAACACGGATCTGTATATAAACACACAAAATATCAGCAATTTACAAACCGGTAAGGATGTTAGTCTCTTGATCTCATGCTTAAGTAGATAGACTTGGTCATAGTCAATCGAGATACATTGTCTGGAAACGGAGCGAAAGGTTTTGTTCTATGTTTTTCTTCACCTTTATGCAAATGTGTTTTTCAATGTGTTTTTCACATCGCTCAACCATGCAGTACTTTATTTATAAACGTAGAACATAAGATTTGTACACTTTCAGGGGACCCGCAGCATAAATAGCAGCTCATTTTTAACTGCTATGAAGTTTGTCGCGTTTCCAGACAATGTATCTCGCTTGACTACGACTTGACGAAGTGTTAATGTGAGAGCAAAAGGGGTAGAACATTTGTGTGGCGCAAACTGTTTGATTATGGAACAATCTTCCAACTGAGTCAAGGACAGTGTCTCATGTAGAATGGTTTAAATGTCCTCCCTGCTGCAGGACAGTGGAATTATTTTGTTAACCATTTGTTTACCAAAATTAGATATGCATGTCTACTAGACACTTTACTGAAGCACGAACTTTGAAGTCCCCTTGGCAATGAATGGGTTAAAAGAACAAAAGTTAAAAGCAAGGAAAAATACGCGTATCTTCATAGTAACTTTCATTGTACGTTTACGTAGCTTTGACTTATTAACTAAAAAACCGACCTTTTGGATCTAAGCGTGCATCTTCAGAGTATAAAATAGTTAAAAAGAGCTTACGAATCTACATACCTACTTCAAACTGTAACATTTTATTTACATATTCAAATCAAAACAATGCAAAGAAATCGTCTTTGACGACATACAGGTAAGTATGAATGTGCTAATTGAAAATAATGGCATAAAAATTATAAAATAAGAAAAGGAATCAAGAGAGAAAAAAGCTTCTCATTACCTTCGCAAACGTTAGTTTTCTTGTTGGGTATATAGTCACCGATGCATGTCCCGGTGCAGGTAAATTTACCAGGAAAATCAACGCAGCGTTGATTCCTCGGACAAAAGTTGCCAGTCGTATCAGCGCATTCGTTGATATCTGGAAGCAAACAATGATTGGAAATAAGTAACTTTTTCTAGAACATGTGGGCGAGATGCTCTGGATTTTTGGGGAAGTACATACAAAACAAGTCTGTTATGCACCAAACAGAATTTCATGTTTAGCAGGCAATTCCGAATAATCTACTCAAAGAGAAAAACCGTGGCAAGTTAAAAATAAAAGGAGAAAGAAAAAAGAGAGAGAGAGGACGAAAAAGAGTTATAAAACAAGTTAGGAGAATTATAGAGAGAGAGAGAGAAGCGAAATAAATATAAGGAGATTTAGAAGGAGAATTAAAATGAGGATGAGGTGGAAGAAGTGAGAAGGAGATTGAAATGAAGGAGGAAAATAAAAAGAGGGGAAAGAAGAGAACAGGAGAAGGTGGATGAGGAGAGAAAGAAGGAGGATGGGAAGCAGACTAAGCCATCTGACCACAGGCAAGAGGCCTGGGACTAGCAGCAAAATAGAAATCCAGTTTCATATCTTTCAACAGTTGTAATGTTCTGTGTCTCCTGTGGAACTGTTTGAAACTTTGTGCCAGTATTCAGTAAAGGGGAAGGTATCTACACTACGAAGTTTAGGACACAATCTCGTATGGGTCGTGAGATTTTAACAAATTTAAAATTGGAACTGGATTTCTATTTGACAGCTAGTACCAGTCCCCTTACGAGTTCCTACATCGCTTAGTAGAGAGATGAAAACGAAGAAGGCAGTGGCGTATCGAGTGAGGGAGAAGGCAAGGGGCGGTTGCCCCATAGAGGCACTTTTCTCGGTGGGCGGCACTTTCACCAGGAGAGGCAAAATGGCAAGAAAATACAGAAAATAGTTACAAACGTTGTATCACTGTTAGCGCCATTCACGTGCTGTGAACATAATATACAAGTTTGCGCAGATATTTTTCGTTAGATGTTTTTAAAGATAATGAATTTCCTCCTTTACGTTGATTTTCTTGCATTTCCTTTTTTTGCAGCCCCGTAGGAGAAGGCTGAGGAGGAGAGTGGGGGCGGCATTCCGAAGCTTCGCCCCCAGCCGCACATGCGCTCGCTACGCCGCTGGAAGGAGGAGAAAGAAAAGGAGGAGAGTGAGAAGGTAGAAAAAAAGAGGAGAAGAAGAAGAGGGAGAAGGAAAAGGTGAAGGGGAACCAGAAGTGAGAATCAAGAGAAGAAGAAGAAAGAGAAGGACGTGGAGGGAAGAAAGATAACGAGAAGGGGGACGAAAAGGCGAAGGAAAGTCAGGAGAAGGAGGTGAAAGTGAAAGAGGTCGAATCAATAGCTTAAGTAGAAGAATGAACTCAGGTAGAGAATAATGATGTTAGATGTTACTCCGAGTGACGAACCATACCGGACAAGTAGAGAAAACTGTAAAACTCACTTCGCGACCAGCTCCCAACTTGACCTGTGGCTCAGTTGGTAGACCGTCGGACTAGTAAACCGAAGGTCGCGGATTCGAATCCCTGCCGGGCCAAGTAGAGTTTTCTCTACTTGTCCGTAAAGGTTGAATCAAGAAAGATAAGAGGAAGAAGACGGAGAAGAAGAAGGCAAAGGAGAAGGAGAAGGACAAGGTGAAAACAGACGAGAAAGGGGAGGAGAAAAAAGATACGAAAGAGAACAAGGAGAAGGCCGACAAGAATAACGATAAGTACAAGAAGAAAGAGACGGAGAATGAGTAAGGGAAGGAGAAGTGAAAATAGAAAGCAAAAAAGAAAGGAGGACGGAAAGAGAAGTAGAAGAAACGGATAAAGACAAGGATGAGGATAAGGACAAGGACAAAGGAAAGGGAAGGAGATTGACGGCAATAACATCATGATGATGAAGAGGACGAAGAAAAGAGCAAGAATGATAGATTTTTACGAAATTGTAGCGTTGTGTTAGTAATGTTTTATTTCACAGCCATTTGAGCCCCACTTGAGAATCGAAATCAGGCAAAATCATGCAATCATAGTTACGATATCGCAATAATCATGTCATTACCACCTCGTCTTGCAGTTGTGTGCATCACAGAAACGCGATAATTCACAATAACAACAACAACAAAAATGTCATCAGTGAGGATAACAAAAATACTAAAGCAAATCAACAATTTAATAAAAATGTTTTACTTACCCATACAGAATTTATCCCGTCCATAGAATCCGGCAGGACAGGAATCTTTTCCTCCATAAAGTTATAAATAAAAAGTAATGGACAACATGAAAGTTAAACATAAATGTTGAGGGAGCTGGTTGTGACGAAAGATGATAGACCTAAAGCCCATTTACTAAGAAAAGCAAGATTGAAATTTCTTTTATTAATACTAAGCAAGTGGTATCCCGTACGCCCCGCTCTAGATCCGTGCTTGACTATTTGCTATAGTCAGGCGCTGGGAAGCTACCCTCAAAATGCTAGAAACAGCATTTCAGATACCTAGGGATTCAAAACTTCCCAGAGGAGCATGCCCCCGGACACCTAGAAATTTCTCGCGCCTTCGACGCTCACCTTCACCCCCCGTTTCTAAAATCTTTGTTCCACCCCTGATAGTATATGGCCCTATTTTTAATGTAATTTTTGTTTGGACAAAAAAAAATAACTCTTACGAATGTTTGATTAGGTAATTGGAGGAATTGTTTCTCCATACTTTTTGGGAATTTTAAGTAACTACATGAAAAAGATAATGTCGCAAAGTATTCTGGGGTACGGGCATAAGGGAAACCGGTCAGTTACAGAACTGACGGTCCACGATTCCCAAATTATTTTTGTCCTTTTTTAACATTCATAGCCGACTGACTAGTATCAATGTGCACATGGAGAGCGCTCTAGGTTTTGTTGGATTTTTCATCCCATTGGTGTGTGTACGGCGAAATATAATGGCAATGGACCGAGAATACCCCCTTGAACTCTGGCTATGGTAACTAGAACCCAGACTTCCAATCACAAGCCGGGCAGAAGGCTAAGTCAATATGGGTGCCCATTGACTCTTTCATAATGGCGACTAATTTAGATATTGTTTTATGTGCATCTAAATATTCTTTTATGTGCATCTAAATAAGCCTTTCTGGCCTCGTTCGTATGACTGCAATTCAAAAGAATCTTTACGAAGGAACGAGGTAGAAAGGCTAATTTAGATGCGTCTAAAAGAACGTTTAAAATTGCGCCAATCATGAAAGAGGTTTTATGGGGTTAGGCAGGCTTACAGTAACTTATTTGTCACCGGACTGCATGGACTGCGTTACGTTTGAGTGGCGAAAACTGTTCTCGAAAGGATGACGTCAGCATTGAAATTAGAGATCCTTTTTTTCGTATGGTAGAGATGGTGATCTGGTGTTGTTAACAGAACTGATGGACAGTCATGAGTCCTTTTTGTAAACATTATTACTAACACGAACATATTTAGAAAGTATTTTCCTTTCTTTACCCGGTTGGTTGTGGTTAATGGTAAGACGTGGCGTTTAAGAAATATTCAATCGACCAATTAAGAGTATTAGCAGAGAGTAAATGAGTTTTAATTCATAACTGCGATTAATTTTGCTGATCTCATTTTAAAAATAAACTTCTGTTTAATTTTTATCCCTAGTTCGTTTTTTGGATGAAAACGTTTTTTGGAGAAATAACTTTCGTATGGCAAAAAACAATTAGGCTTAGTGTAAAAATACCTGGTTAGAAGACTCTAAAGTAAGCAAATATTACAATTCGGTATCTTTTTCTAATAGCATCTGGTTGCCATTTCCGATTCGGCATCACAAACAACAATATAGCATTAACAGCAAACAATGAATGAATGTATATTTAGTTTTTATTGCTAGACGAACTCTTTATTTCATTCTTGAAGCCTGTCTTCAATCTTCTCTGTGCAGCTCGAGTAATTTTTCAGCAAATGCTTTAACAAAGCGTAGACGTTTGTTCTTTATGACTTTTGTTTTTGCCTCCTGTTGACCGGCTGTTGATTATTTTCTGGTATTTCGAGCTCCCTGGGAAGTTCTTCTGATTGGTTCCCCACCCCGACTAAATTTGACCATGCGACGTCATCTATTTTGTTCCTCTTTTATAAGATTGATATTGGTAGCAAGTCTTAAACTCGCAAAGAGCACTGGACTTGAAGTAGTAAGATGGCGGCAGTGGCAAGGCAATAAAGTCGCCTGGGATACTAAAACTGATATACAAGACCGCGTAGGGGATTGAAACGGAAGTATAAAAATTGCTCTTCGTTGGCGGTTGTTTTGGCTTCACATGTCGTTGGCCAGTTAGCGTTCCAGTTATTAAGGACAGAGTTCTTTGGAGAGGTGATTAAGTAACCAGAAAAAAGAAACAAACACAAGACCTACTATTTTTCCTCACGACTTTGACGTCAATGTTGGCACAGAATTCTCCAAGCCACCCCAAAGAATCAACCTGTTTAAGCGATATTCTTAAAAACCGAGTGACAATTGGATCACCCAGGATAAATTCAGTCATTCCTTTCTTCTCTTGGGATGGAAAGAGAAAAGTCTGAAATGGAATACGACCTTTTATTTAGTATTATAAAATAACAAGCGTCTTAGTGCGGTCTGATGGGACAAGCTGGATTTTCGCTCACAATGCGCAGGGATAACTGACGCCATCTTTGTTTTATATTAGAAATTTTGAAGTATATCCAAATGGTTTGAGTTTAATGAGTTAATTTTTAATTTAAAATTATAATAAGAATATTAAGTATAATGGATTGCCCGTAAACTATACAACATCCTATGAATATCTGGGTGTTTTATTAGATCAAACTCTAAACTTATTTGAAAATTTTAACAGATTATAAAAGAGGACACCTGCAAGTCTAGTGGTAAGACAACCGTACCGGCAATCGGGAGACGCGGGTTCGATTCCCGTTGGCGAACTCACAACTTTTCTGAGTTTTCATAAAGCTTGAAGAACGAGCCTTTCGTTGTTTATATCCAAGCTTGCAAACACCTACACTCTCTACGTTCTGTAGATTGAGTTTGCTCGTACGCAAGGCTTAGACTGTTACTAAAAATCAGACAATCACTATTCGTGTAGTAGCAACAAGTGTACCAAGATGTGATAGTTCCCATGGTAACGTATTGTTCTGTTCTCAATCTTTAGTCGTGTCTCTCCAGAAAATCAACTGGGTAGATTTGAAGACAGAGCCAGAAGTATTATATTTGGAAAAGAAAATCCTTCGAAAATTAAGACGTAAATTTCATCGATCAAAAAGCTTTGCTGACTAACATTCAAATGCCTGAAGATGGAAGTTTGTGAGAATTTGGAGAATCCTTTTAGTGTCATTAAAATTAGTTATGACTAACACAATAACAAATATACCATTAAGTTGCACAAAGTGCGCCTTGAGAGTTTATTTGCTAATTAACTTTCAAAGTGTAAAGTCCTGGGCAAACGAAGAAACATTCGACTAGCGAATGTTCGTCAAGCTCGTTATCTCAGAAAAACGATTTTTGAGCCCTAGGCGGGAATCGAACCCGCAACCTTCTGATGACCGGTGAGACGTTCTAACCATTGAGCTACCAAGACCCAAATGGTGAGCTAAGGTGCAGGTTCGTCATATGTACTGCCTAAGCGGAAGCCACGATATTTCAGTATTTCAATCGTTATTATCATATCGTAGCTTCCGCTTAGGCGGCACATATGACGAACCTGCACCTTAGCTCATCATCAGATTCTTGGTAGTTCAATGGTTACAGCGTCTCACCGGTCATCAGGAGGTTGCGGGTTTGATTCCCGCCCAGGGTTCAGAAATCGTTTTTCTGAGAGAACGAGCTTGATAAATATTCGTTAGTTATCTGATATATACCAAGCTCCCACGTGAACCAAATTTGCGTTCAGCAGTCAGCACAAAGAAACATTGCTGCGGAAACATTCGAGACTTCCGATATTTCCTCAAATGTTTCCCCCTTAGCCCGCGCATAGAAACGCTGTGGTGGAAGCAGAATTTGATTCCAGAGACGTAAAAAATATTTCTTAGATAAATTCAAGAACATTTTTTGCTTCCCTTCACTGACCGAGATACAACTGGACTGCGGGTACCTCATTTACATGTGTCCCCATTTTTTCTTTCCAAAATGGTGGATTTATAAGTCCTGGGCCTAGTTGAATAAAACTCTTAATCATGATTAAGTCAACCGTCGGGTGATTAAAACGTAGTTAAATTCTCATGTACTGATCCTGATTGGCTAAAACTAAACACTAATCATGGTTAAAGTTAATCACCTTTTTATACAACCGACCCCTTGTGTTTATGGCAGTGACCACTAACCGATATTTTTGGCTCGAATTATTATCAACGACCAATTACTCAAATGCCGTATAAATTCTTCGGGACGGAACGTCTACGGAACGAAGCGATGTTAGGAAAATGACTTCATTGCCTTGAAAACCCAACCAGAGTTTGACGTTCCACAATGCCGAAGGCATGTTAGATAGCCGTTTAACTTATTGAAAGATCAGTCGAACTGTTCTGAGAAGACTGAAGACAGGGTTCAGGACTCGAAATTGTTCTTCTGGTAATAACAAAAAATATACGCTTGTTGGTTGTGTTTTGCATTCCTGTTCATGCTGATGAATTGGAAACTGTGAATACAACAAAAAACTAAAAAAGGCACCGAGCTGTAACGTTGACTAATTCATACTATTTTTACTTGAAACTATTTTTACTATTTTTACTTGAAACCTAATGTTTTTGCTGTGTGGAAATTATTCCTCAAAAACCTTTTATTTATTAAGAAAACGAAACATACTGTTTGGGAGAAAATCCAGAGGAGCAAATGCTTTCCTACTCCACCTGCCCGCGTGCAACGATAAAATTGAGACTGAGGATCGGAAAGGATTAGTTTTCGAGGTGCTGATATGGCTGACGAATTAGCTTTGCTTATATTTTTTACCTTGCTGTATCTGTCCTCTTGGTAAGTTGTCCACTTTGCTGTTTTAGGATGGACGTAGTCCAAATGAAATCTTTGTTTCACCGCTGTCGTATCGCTGAGAACTTTAACTTGGAGTGTCGTTACGAGACTTTCACGAGAGACAATGCTAAGTACCGCGTCTTGGATTTGGGCGTTGAAGCAAAACACTAAATTAAAAAAAAAACTGATAAGATGGAACTTTCTGTCACTGCGGTTTGATCTTGAACTCTGATTAATCGAGTGTGACATCTATCTTACGATCAAAATCTGGCAATCACACTTATCACATGGTTCGAAATTAGCATTAGTTCGGTCGCTTGATTACTGGTTATCACTGGTTACTCAGAGGCGAATCTAGCTGAAAATCTGACTGGACCAATGTCATGTCTCGGAAAGGTCCACTAACTTTCTAGCGGATTGGTGGTATTTGCCGTATTACCCCTCTAGATATTTTTAAAGCTTGGCAATTCTCGAAATAATTTTTCTTGTATTCCTAACAATATTTTGCCAGAAAAAATGTTTATGGAAAAATAAATGTCATTATCTCAGTCTCTTTCGTTCAATTATAGCTAGAAGGCAAGCAAAAGATTGGAGTGTGTACCATCACGCTCTCTGGGTCGTGTTCTAGAGAGGTGAGGGTTGAATAATCAACATAATATATTGATAAATACATTCGATAGTTCCCTCCTCAATAGTAAGATAGTACTGGCATAGTTACGCCATCATAACAAACCTGCTCAGAGGATGTTGATAAGTAGTAGCGGTTGTTTAGTAGAAATTTTAGAAGATTCAAAAGAAGTCAGATTGCCTGACTAACGCGGACTGTGCTCTGCAGTAAAACTGCTTGTGGACCAGTAAAACAGGAGTATTAAGAGTCCGGTTGCCCAGTTAAAAAAAAACTTAAGTCCAACCCTAGTATTATCAGTAATATATGTGACCAAATATCAAAGTATTGTCTTGAAAACACATCATTACATCAGACCATCGAATGTTCAATAAACCAGAAGTCCAACTTTGTACTTCTTTTTTGTCCTCGATTTTTTCCCGGTCGCCATGTTCCTAGCAAGAGAGTTTATCCTTCAAGAGACTTGATCTCTCTTTGAAGTTTGTCAATACTTCAAAGATAACAAGGAGAGTTATTGGTTTTTTTCAAAAAAGGCAACAGTACGATTTAAGCTACGAGTTAAAACAAGTTCAGAGGACGCTTGCGAGGAAGATGGCAGCAGTCCAGTAAAAAGGAGACAGAAACATCAGAAGTGGCAATACTAAGTTGGAGTTCCAGTTGGTGATTTTATCTGTGATCAGATTAAGGACAGCAATGCGATGGGAACGGCAGAATGATCCTGTCTGGTGCCAACCGCCTTCAGCAAATGAACGTCAAGAAGAGAAGCTATTTCAATACTTTCTTACGTTGCTGTCCTCAATCTGAATACTCCATACAGTCATGTAGAGGTCCGTTGATTAATTAATTACACGGGCCCCAAATATATTTATTCCTTTGGCTTTGTTTAACTCCTTCCTGACCATATAGGTCCCCTGTGACCTACGGAGTTGCTGTTAGTTTTGCCATTCATTTTCATGAAAATTATACTCTGTGACTCGCCCTGATATTTTTTGAACGATATTTCAAATTGAAATATTCATTTGCGTGTTTTTAAGTGATCTTTTTGCCTGTAATTCAACTGGAGGTAATGAGAAAACAGTGAAAAGTTCGCTCTCCATATATACAGCTCACTGTACTAGACATAGAATGCGGGCTGCGATATCTTGCCCGTGATCCGGAGGGGTCAACTATGGGGATCGCTATCTTCACTTGATTCGCCCGTAGATTGCCCTTACAAATCCACCATTTTTTTTTCAAAGGAGCTCTTCCCAGGACTATTTTTGCAAAAGACAGCAAACACGGTTCTGTCAGACATTGCTGCATGTATGGTATAAACAAATTAGTGGATCCGAAGGTGTTATTATTGCTACCTCACAGGAAAACAATACAACAGACGAGCCTTGTTTTTCGAATAATTTTTGATAGTCCGTCGCCAGACGTAAATCTAATATGGCGCCTCATAGATTTGTAAGGGCAAAAAAATCTCCAAACGATCAAGTACGCAGTCTGTGTCTAATAATTCTATGTATACAATGCAGTTTAGCTAAAGTTTGTTTTTAATAGTGGTGCGGCGAAGAAAGTTCCCTAAAAAAACTCCGATTATGGAGCATAAATTAGCAGCTTCTGAACAGCACTCTAGCGAAGACAAAAAGAAAACTCAACAAACCAGCTGCTAACAAATCACAAACGAACCACAACTTATGAAAAACAATGAAATGTACGAACAAAAGAGCCAACACTCAAACAAACGAGCAAGGAATACAACCAAACAATTTATGTCGGAAAAACAATAGAAAAAACTTCAAACCTTTTTCGTTAACTGGGCCACACAAACCTGCATTCAAGTACAAAAAGAACAAAATTAAACTCGAAATCATTTTCAAAAACAAGAGCAACAGGAAAGCAATTTATAGACCCTTTAAAATTAAGTTACTCAAACCTGAAGACAGCAAAAAAAGAGCTCCCACCAAGCCGAGATAAGTCTTCATTGTCACTTTTAAACTTTAAATTTCGAACAACCGTTCATATTGCTGACGCGATTTATAACGTGTATTTTTTCAAGTCACTGTACGTTTTCGTAAACGCGTCGTGAGGGGCCTGGGTCTGGTTATTCAAAAATCAAAAGGTAATACTGTTTATTTTATCTCGGATAAGTGAGTTAAATGCAAGCGTAATTCTGAAAAATTGAAAAGAAACTTCTTTTTCTTCCCTTCCTCGTGGATATCTAGATGTAGTCATTGATGTTGCCATCATTTCCCAGTTTGATTTAGTTCGAATGCTGGTAGGAATTACTGATCTATGTAATATTACTCGACTGTTTCCTTGGTATGAAATGGTAAGAATACCACGTTCAGGTCCACTAAGCAAGTTTCTTCCACGCATTGTAGTATGCAAAAAAAAAAAATATCAGCAATGTCTGAAAGAACTGTAGTTGTTTTTCTACAAAGTGGTACTGGGGAGAGTTCCCTTCTGAACAAAATGGCAGATTTGTGAGGGCAAATAAAATGAAAATGGCGACCCCCATAGTTGAGCCCTCCGAATCACTGGCAAGAGATGGAGCCCACATTATAAGTCTAGTAATTCTATGGTTTTGGGTGACAGGTGACTTCCCTGAGCCAGTTCGCTGGAGCGGAGGTGGACAGAGTTATACATTAAGTTATTTTAAGGTATTAAAAACCGGTTATAAATCCGTCATAGATAAATAAGCAAATAAAATAACTGCTGACTTTGAGGTTTGAAACAACCAATTAAAAGTGTATTAGCTTAAAATATGATTCAGATCCTTAAGGCCTCCAGCAGCTTTCCAAGATGATTTGATAAATCAGACGACTAGTGGACATTCGTCAAGCTCGTTCTCTCAGAGAAACGATTTCTGTGCCCTAGACGGGAATCAAACCCGCAACCTTCTGATGACCGGTGAGACGATCTAACCATTGAGCTACCACGACTTGGATGGTGAGCTAGGGTGCAGTTTCATCATATGTACTGCCTAAGCGGAAGTCACGATATGATAATGATGATGTAAATACTTAAAGTTGAACACGAACTTAGTTCATGTGGGAGCTTGGCACATCTCAGAGACTAGTGGACGTTCGTCAAGCTCGTTCTCTCAGAAAAACGATTTCCGGGCCCTAGACGGGAATCGAAATTTTGGATTTAACTACTACCACAGAAACGGAACCTGCAGGTACAAGGCCGGACCCGGAACATATTCCATTGGACGAAATGTTGTAGTCATACGGCTGAATGAAGACGACCTAGTTACAGGCAGTATCACATTTCAAGATGGCTCTTCTTTCATGTTACCGGTAACACTGGTCAATTAATTTGCACATTTGGCTTGATTTTTATATCTTAATTGACAAAAACAAGTAACGCAGAACTGAATAACATGAAATTATATAACAAATCCAATGAAATTACGTGCAATTCTGTGACGAAGTTAATTTTGTTAGTTGTCTCGAACTTTTAATCCGCAGGTGGAACTTTACATTCGACATGGTCGAAAGTCGCGTGAGACAATCTGGCTTTTCTTAGTTTTGCTAATGCACCAATGACATTGCCATAGCAATTGAAAAATCCATCTGGACAACTGCCCTCTATAAATGAAAGCAAAAAAAACAGACAAGTTTGCTAACAGGAATAGCCATATCTTACTCTTACTTATTTTCCTGAACAAATAATCTCGTAATTTCAGAAAACAGTTTTTCGCTGACAATATAATGAAGGGAATTCTAATATAAAGCATTGGTCAAACGGTGCACGATAGTCGATGATAGTTGAAACTCTCGCTCCCGTTTGACCACCAACTGTCACGGACTATCACCGACTATCATCCGCTTTGAGCATGTTCAAATTTGCCATGATAGTCTCAAATTCATTA
The DNA here is from genome assembly GCA_036872915.1 of Nanipora kamurai. Taxonomy (NCBI): domain Eukaryota; kingdom Metazoa; phylum Cnidaria; class Anthozoa; order Scleralcyonacea; family Helioporidae; genus Nanipora; species Nanipora kamurai. The sequence goes on from JBAHVQ010178765.1 coordinate 14,131, forward strand.
GTAATTCATGAGCAAAACACAAAGGAGATCACCACCGAGAGGTTGTTTTGGATATCTGAGGAAGAAGTTACATAAATTAAGCCAACTTCCACCTCAACTTTCTCCTCAAATACTGATTCTTTTGAGATGCAATATCATACACTCGAAAGTCGTGTTCCATCAGATATCCAAACACTTCGAAGTTGGTGAAAAATCTCGGCTATTGCCTCCGTTTTCAGCAAACTTCGCCGTGTTTGGATATCCTGGTGAAATACTCCTTCTCGTGTATGATATATTACGTCGATTATAGCTTTCCTGTTTGACTAGCCGCTGATGATTGTTTGCGGGGGAAATGAGTTCTTAAACTACCATCCACCATCATGCACCGTTTGACCAAAGCTTTAAAGGGATTTTCATTCGTCCTTACCCACGAACCAATCGCAACATATCCCAAGATACAATGAGCCAATGTTGTTATCCTATGTATATCAATCATGGATCACGTTCAATGGTGGTTATAACATTTTCATGGTTTATAACTTCTCAATAAGCCTTCAATGAACTTTCTAAATGATTTTTCTTCAACGATTTATTGTGTAAGACAAATAAGTGTCTTTTTCCGTTGTCAGTTCAGTTGTAGATGCACAACAGGCGGTAAAAGAAGGTGAGAACACTAGTTGGTGACTTATCGACTCTAGGCCAATTTTTTATCTCACGTCGTTGGGAAGCTATCAAGGCATCTTTAACTGAACAGACAACGGCATGGTACCAAAAATATGACGTTGCTATATTTATCCACAATGCTTTGCAAACTAAAAATTAGCTCTAACAGCTAATGACTTAAATGTTACTATACCAGAACTATATTTTGCAAACTTAAACCTTACTTAAATTTTAATCTTTTTGCATTTTATTTTTTTCGAAATTTTTAAGGTGGCAGTGAGTTACTGGAACAAAGTCTCTGAAGAGTCCCATAGAGATCATACATTAACTAGAGAGGGCAATGTACACAAATGTCCCCTCACCGCAGGTAACAAATTAAAAGGTTAAATTGGACGGACAAATTGGGGCAAACCATTTCACTTTTGTCCGTTGTTTTTTCTTTTTTAAATAAGAAGAATACAAAATAATGAACGCAAAAAGCGAGATTTTCATTTTGGCAGTGGATAAACGAGACACAAGCTAAGACTAGAGGTAACTTACATTCTCGTTTAATTAGGACTTAAAAACGAAGCTTATTATCTAATACAAGACCGTCATGGTTCTACTTCTCTTAAGTTGTCCGATAGTACACCGATAAACTCTACCTATATGTTTTCTGACATTCGAGGTTGCCTCAGTACTTTTTTCTTTCTCAAATCCTTCTTTTTCAACACAGTGGGTGCCATTAGTGACGTAACCTTCATTACACCGGCACTCGCTTACGTCACAGTAAGAGTTGTCCCCGCAGATAAGTCCTATTGCCTCACATGATGCTGAAAAAAGAACATGTTTTCATGTTTTCAAACAAGAAAAAGGACGAAAGCTAACTTCAGTCAATGAGAAGATCAAAAAGTGAAGCCGGAAATGGCAGATATGGAGGCCTTCTGGATGTTTCCCCCAGGCCCCCACCCAGGTTTGAAAGTTCGTACTTAGTCTTCTCAGACAAATTTACTACGAGTATTTTCTTAGGTGATTGAAAAACGTGGGAAATTTTTTGTTTTCGACTCCCGGGAGAATGCGTTGGTCATCGAACTCCCCCTGAGTGGGCGAGTCTTCGTGGGTTACCTTTCCCCTGAAAGTGTTGATAAGTCGTTGGCATCCAGGAGGTAGTTCAACGGTTATGATTAGGGGTTAGGGTTAGTGGAATGGTGAAAGTAAGGAGTAAAATTGCTATAAAATAATAATGAAATAACATTAATAGCAATATGCGGTTTAATGGTAGTAGTATTAACGTAATGATAATGTCAATAGTTATAGCAATAGTAACTGTAGCAGTAGCCATAGCAGTATCAGTAGTAGTCCGTAGCAGAAGTATTAAGAATCATAACGACAGCTGCAGCTGCCGTACCAGCGGCAGCATTAGTTGCATTATTAATGGTTCGTGGGTGACAGTTGTAGTTGAAGTTTAAGTTGCAGTACCAGTAGCAGTATTAGTTGCTGTTATACTGTAGTAGCAGTAACAATGGCAGTAAAGATAGCAGTAACGATAATACAAACTGTAGCAATAACAGTAACATGTAGCAGTAACAGTAAATGCAAAAGTAACGGTAAATGTAACAGTAACAGTAAGTGTAGCAGTAACAGTCACAGTAACAGTAAATGTAACAATAAATGTAGCAGCAACGGTAACAATGGCAGTAATACTAACCGTAATTTTTATCGTAATGACAATGATTAAGGTTTAAACTGCGCAGGCTCCTCAAAGTTGAGGAGCATGCGCAATTTCAATCTACAAGAACCAAGCTACCACATGTCGCACCACATCTGCCGATGTATTTAATAAAATGGCCAAGGTAATTATAATGGAGAAGATAATGGTAACGGTTACTGTAACAGTAACGACAACGGTGATGGTAAAATGATATTCTAAAACTCATCAAGAATTCATGAGGAAAATTCAAAAGAAATTAAGGTTTAATCAATTCTGTATACCCCGATACAGAACTGATTAAATAAACATCAGTTCTGTATCACATTTACAGACACTGATGTATTATTA
>JBAHVQ010178806.1:0-16801 GCA_036872915.1 Nanipora kamurai
CTACCTGTGATGGTATTGAGCGCTCTACTTATTCAAGTCACTTGTGTAGCTTTTCGGTTACATTTTGTTGGATATATATTCACATATATACCTACAGATTTTGTTTAGATTTTTGTAGACAGCAGAGCGCTCGATACCCGTAAAATTAGAGTAATGTCGATGTTGTTAATGAGGCTTCGTGCTACTACAATGAGTTTCACGCGTGAAACCCAGTGTAGCAGCACGAATTTAAGTCTTATCATTAACAATATTAACATATATATATATATATATATATATATATATATTTGTGCGTGTATGGGTGTGTCCAAAGAATAAAACGTGATCCACCCTTCTTTAAATGCGTCAGAAAGAAGTATATACAACCACGAGGAACGTCTTAAATTCCTTTTTGATAAAGATATATACACAACATGTAATATATAGAAATTTACCATAAATTTTTTCACCAAGAATTAGTCGCACATCTGTCGAATTGCATTAACATTTCTGACAGCTTTGCTAAATATTTGGCTGTTATATTTTTCTTAAAACTACACATTCAAAGATGAAAGATTAATTAATGTATAAATTATGAGTTGAAAATTCTATGTTGACTTACTTTGAGTTCCGAAAGTATGAGCTGAGTGACCAAAACAACTTGTGTCTACCTATGTTTCGAACTAGTAATCTTTAGTTTATTTATCCGCATGACTCCTCGCTGACTGAGCCGTAATTACACGGACAAGACTGGTAGAAGGCTGTTGAGACCTTTATGCATGTATTTATGTTCCTTTCCTTATCTTCCATAAGTTAAGTTCCAGTTCTTTTAAGAAGGTTATGAAAACGATACTTAACATTTAGTCTTTATTGTTCGTACTTCCAAATATCAGTCTCCTTAATTTTGGTCCAAATCCTGTTAAAGACTGTTTGAAGGGAGAACTTCAACTTATCAAGTAGTTGTTTTATTAGAAATATTGCAATATTGTTATGACATCTTTTATGTAAATTGACACTCCACGTGCTGTGCTATCTCCGATGTCCCAAACTGAGGAAGTTCAATAGGATAATTAAACAGCTGCATGGTCTTCTAAGTGAGTTTTAGTGAAAGCAAAAAAATAAATGAACGAGCAACAAGCAGGCTCATTACTAAAATCGGACATCTGTTAAACTAGTGAACTGATAAAAGGACACATATGCCGCTTACAAAAAGAATTTGCTGTCACTTCGACAAACGTCTCTCAATTAACTGTGTGTAGCTTGCAATCAAATGTTTTATGAAAGTGGGAAAGAATAACAAAACTCAGCGGTCAAGCTCAGCGGTCAAAATAAGAGCGGTAAAATATAGTATTAACAAATAATCAAAGAATTTGGCTTGTGCTTATAGGTAGAAACAAATTTTTCAAAGAATTTTTCATCTATATTCCCCAATATGTTTTATCCTCACTTTGATAAAGGGCTAATTACCAGAACTGGAAACATCAACAAAACTATATCTATTTGAACCAAACCCGATTTGGAATATGCTGTGGTTTGAAAACCATACTGACCATACCATCGTTATAATGTCTATGTGTGCCGCTCATCTATGGGCTCATCTATGGGAGTTCAGAGGAAAGTTGATAAATTAGAATACGATAGAGATTTTGCCAGTGTCGTAATATGTCTATTGTAAATATAGGGCATACAGATCACAAAAAATGGTCTTGGAAAGCTAACCTTGAAGTGCACAACAACATCCAAGTTGCAACCCTTTAAGTTAATAGTTTACTGTAATAGCTTTCTGTTAAACAAAAGAAAGTCATGTTATAAAATAAAAGTAGCAAATGCAGTTTGTTACAGCCACAAGTTATTAAGCAGTATATGGACTACAGTAAATAACGTTATATACTTCAGAAATCTTACTTAACAACTGTGCATCTTAAAATTGGTCGTAATCTTTAAACTTCCAGAGTCGTGCAGCCAAATTAGGTAATAAACCGTGCAATATGTATATATGTAGATCTTGTTAAAGGAGCTAGCCCCGAAACGTTGACTAAGCTGGAATAAAGAATATTTAATATTTTTAATGATGATTTATATTTTTTTAAATTCTCATTATATACATATATATATATATATATATACCCGTTGGATTACCGTTGAACAAAACCCTAAAGGTTTTGTCTGGTAAAGTTCGACAAAACTTGTTACATGCATATACGTATATATATTTATATATTTATCGGATTTGTTAATAAGTTTTTCAATTGGTGTATATATATATATATATATACCAAAATAAGGAATGGGTTTGGTATTAAGAGTACTCAATATTTGAAAAGTAGAGCAGTATGCAATAATATGAAATAAACTTAAAAGTTTATTTTTAATTTTATTTTATGTTATTTATATCTATATACTGCTCTACTTTTCAAATATTGTTATATTGTTATATTTTCAAATATAACAAACCAACGAACCTTCTTTGACCAAAAATTAAAAAGCCTACAGGCCAACCAAGATAATTTTTAAAAACTTTATTCAATATTTCGATGCCTCGAAAAGTTGAATAAAGTTTTTAAAAGTTATCTTGGTTCGCATATATGTATATATATATATATATATATATATATGTATGTATGTATGCCTATATGTATGTATGCGTGTATGTACGTGTGTGTGTGTATTTGTGTGTATTTATGTATGTATTTATAAGTTGTCATGCTGAAGCATAGCTCACCATGTTGTTCGTAAAATTGTAAACGTGGAACGACGACTAGCACTGTTCGCTAAAACTCGTTGGATTTAACAGTCTTTGTCGGATTCCATTTTCCACTACTTTTTTATTCTCCTCTCCAAACCGATCTCTTGATCTTCAGGATTTAATCAACAAAATTAACTTTGAATTCCACAAATTGGGTTCTATCTATGTGATCTGATATCTGGGATCAATGATATTTGCAATGAATACACCACAAAAAATTTCCCAAGCAAAAGACTATGGTGGTCCAGGAGTGCCCTCTCAAATATAGCCAATTACAAAACTGCCGATTGTCTGCTCAACATACAAAGTAACACCGAGTTCAACCTACAAGATATAGCACAAACAGGTGCTATTTAAAGTTTACTGTTCATCTTAATCTACATGTTTCAAAAAAATAGAAACCGGACATTATTATACTTACCTCAAAAGATAATCTACGAATGATCTGTAAAATGATTCTTAGAGCTACTCGATGATTTGCCGTGCATAGTTACGAAGCTTGAAGGATGGAATTTGTTACATTAAGAAGATCAATCCAACATGTTTATTTTCGCTAACTGAAACTGACATTAATTATTTATGACCGCGGCGCCTAATTAAATGGAGCTGAGCCCAGCAAGAATCTAATTGGAAAAACTGACAAAGACAACGCCAAAGAACGTTTGCTTTTAAAAAAGACAGCCATATTAATTTTTTTTTTAATTTTGCCCAAAAGCAGTTCCAATGGACCTCATGGTTCCTCATACGTCTGTCGTGACAGGTGTACATTCTATAGTGATCTTTTTGTCTGTATCTACAGCAGCTTTGCCAATATAATGCATGATAGTAAAGCGTACTAAATAAGTTGCATGAAATATTGAATAAAACCAAGATTCGCTGTCGACAGCAGCGGGAGAGTTAGCGAAATTATTAAGCCAAATATGCGCCAGAATTCGGCTTTTGAAAAGGAGAATTTTTAACATTGAGGGAAGAGAACTTGAGCAAATAATATGCTATCGACGGCTAGTATATTTTCCTCAGAACGACCTGATGAATGCAATTTTTAAAGGGTTCTTTAACAAATTCAAGTAAAACACTTAATCAGAACAACAGCTGTGTATTGGAAGAGTTCTTCGTCTGATAATTTTTTTCACAAATGTTTCGCGGTTTTTATAAATGAAAATTAAAAAAACTAAAACCAAATGGTTAATGAGATAGCTTTTATAGTATTAATGATATGAAAATCATAAAACAAAGTTTTCCATTTTATAAAATTTATGAAAAATAAAGAAGATGACATAATTCTTTTGTCCATTTTGTATCTAGTTCCAGAATAATCAGGATTCAAACAAACAAATTACATGATTTGTGACTTAGGTATGTTGAAACAGACTATAAAAGAAACATGAAAGGAAAAATAACTTAACCGGTAAAAACTATTGAAGCATTACACATTTATTGTAAGAAAGGAAATACAAATCATTTTGTACATTATGTCGTTGCTATAAAAACCATTTTGTTCCAGGAGATTTTTAACTTAAAATATAAAATTGCACATAAAATTTCCATAGTTATGAATCATCGTAGTACACCAGTGCAATAAACGTTGTTCATTACAGAAAAATAAACACATTTTTTTACAGAAGGATAAGTCAACACTATAATGTGCTTGTTGATATAAATTTTTCTACTTACTCTTCATTGACTAGGTTTTTATAGTTTTTATCGATTTATTCATTTTTCTCCAATCCAAGTCAAAGTGCCTATATACAGCGTAAGTCATTTCATTTGTATAGTTTGCAATATTGAATATCTCTGTAACTAGATAAGATATAGACAAACGGAAAGCGTTGTTCTTCCTTATTCTTGACGCATTACCAAATACGACGTTTCGACGCAATCCTGACAACATTTTCAGTGAACTAACTGTAAATTATTTAAACTGCATAATTTATAGTTAGTTCACTTCAGAAAGATGTCAGGATTGTGTCGAAACGTCGTATCTCTTTTATATCGCTGAACTTTATCATTAAAGTTTTACTAAAAAATTGCTTATCAATGCATCACCAGATAATGGGAAAATTTGAGTGACAGTTTTTCTCATGTCATAGAATTTTAAATAGAGAGCAAATAGCGTGGTCTTGATTTATAACCACTTTTTTGTTCTGCTAATCGTTTTCAAAAATTTAGAATCACCAAATAATAAATTCTAACAACTTTTTCATCGTCTTTTTAAAATATTGGGAATTTGAATTAGAGACAGATCACGTGCAAGTATATCAAGAAACATCGAATCCGCGGCCAGAGTGAAGAAATGAGAGATGTGGCTTCAATCGTACAACTTGAATGTGATATCCAGACATGGAAACGAAGAGTAAACTTACGAACAAAGTATTATATGTGAATCCTAACGGATTCACCAGCAGAAATACTGAGTCAAACATGTCACTGATGTCTGCTGGTTACCGGACTTTCATTACCAGAACCAAAGGCCATTTTTAAAATTGCAGGGCTAATTTTTCAAGCTCACAGCCTTTTGAAGAGAAGTTATGGTTAGTTTTGGGAACAAAAGAAGCTTGCTGTAGCTTTAACTCTGTAATAAAGTATTTAACTCACTACAAATTGACCATGACTTTGACATAAAGTCAAAACATCATCATAATTATTCCTGCATCTTGTTGCATACTCAAATATATGAGTTCTCAAGATGTCAGAGTTTTTCAGAATTTGTTTTATTTATTTCTTTAACTCCTACATTAGCATATTCCTTACGTACTTAAAACAGACCTCAGTTTATCTCGGAAAAATATGAATCAGTACTCAGAAAGAACGGCCTAAACCACCTGAGAACGATTCCGTTGTAACAGTATGCGAGAATGCTTGGTCAAACGATAAAAACGAACCTTGATGAAAACCTTACAAGTGGATTAAGCAGATGGGAAAGATTGGCAAATAGCAATGCTGATACTTCTTATAGTTCATAGATCTGATCCACACGCCAGACAATTGATCCGCAAATAAAGTTCTTACTCTCCATCAAATATCACATGATATTGAGTATCCATTGGCCTCAAGGCTACATTATAATTTTTTGATCAGCTGTAAATACTTTACTATCATCTCGCGACAAATGATATACCAAATTAGTCTCAGTTTCAAGTTAAATACAATATTTGAAATGTAACTAGTACTTAAATACATTTTTTCGAGATACGTACTCTGTATACGTTTTAAAGACGTTATAAAGAGGTTACTCTGACAGGTGAACCCCAGTAGCTCAAGCTAGAGCGTCCCCAGCGATCCAAAGGTTACGGGTTTGATTCCCCGTCTAGATCTGAGCAAAATAACTCAAAGAACGTATTCAAAATGTATCTCTACTCAAACATACCTACCTTGTATTCTGGAAAAGTTTCGTTTAGCATGTCTAATTCCTAAACAAAATACAATATTTCAGAAGCTGCACTAAGAAAACCTAGGTATTGATAGCTTGCACGTGACGTCATGGCAGCTATGTTGGTGGAACATTTACACAAGGATCTCCTTAACGTCTTTTGTATGTGGCACCAGCATGGCTGCCGTATCGATCATTGTCTTTTGAATCTCAAGGGACTGATTGCAAACGATCACTATATTGGTCGATCATACCATTACACAAACTTCATTATGGTGCATACCTTTAGTTATATATTTATTTATTTACTTATTTATTTATTTAATTATTCAGGATATGTGCACTTCAGTAAAGAAGGTTACCTTTATAAATGTGTGTCCTAAGTTTAAAGGTAACATTACGTAACATAAAAGCAAAAGGAATTATCTCATTATATTTATTTAAAATGTTAGTCCTTTGAAATGTAAATCAATGGAGTTAAAAAAAAATATTCAGTCTTGTTTATCTTTCTGTTATCAAAAGAGAGGTCATTATAGATGACTGCTGCTTCGAAGAAGAAAACCTTTTGAGTACCCCTGTGGTATGTAGTCTATGGTACAGTTGTATAGTACTGATTATTCCTAGTGGATTATCCTTGATTCATGAAGTTTGAAATATCAATTGGAATTTTCGCAAAGTTCGGAGACGTTTAACTATTATTTGTCCAACCCCACGAATACCCTTCACCAGAGTGCAGTGGAAGCTTTTGCTATTTTAAACTACTTCCTGTTTGATTCTTTACTATACAATGAACGGTGACATGAAAATTACCAAAAGTTTTTAACTCGTGTTTTTCAATTTCCTCGGACATGAAGGACTTAAGTGACTTGTAGACCATAGCATAACATCGCTGTCTCCGATAATTATCCAAAGAGATTATATTGTTTTCAGTTGCACGGGCGTCAGCCTTGTTTAGAATTATTTGTTTTGCTCGGTTTTCATGACGTAAGAGTTTCTGAGCTAATGAGTCATATGGATTACTGCAAAGAATTGAACAGTAAGTCATTTTTAGTAGAATCGTTGTCCGACATATACATTCAGCAGCAATGATTGTAATGGAACTTCTGATCTTAGATAATAATTTCAACCTTCCCGATGTCTTTCTATATAGTTTAATATAATGATCAGCCAGGTTGAGCGATGAATCGACTGATACCGCAAGGTAATTGTATGATTGACATTGTACAATATACATTTTTTCTATAGTGTACACTGAAGCCAGTGGTACTTTAGAGACATTTAACTTTTCCAAGTAATTTTGCCTCGGTTATTCCTCTTTAAATTTATTATGAGCTGATTTTCATCCAAACAATTATGCGAACGATAAACGCTGACAAAAGGCAGTTCCATCCTGTTTATTTGATTTATCAATAAAAATGTTTGAAATATCAGTTATGTATTTTCTTCATGGGAATATTTCCTGTTTATTGTGTCCTGGTCACCAAAAGTCATTGCATCATGATTATCCACTAAAGATGCGTTCACATCAGTGAACTAGTTCGGACTGGATTTGGACTGAAATTAGCTGAATTAGTTATGTTCATAATACCAGGTTTGAACTTTGAGTAAAAGTGCTATGAAAGTGAAAGGTATGGTGTTTATTTTAACAAAATTGTTCCCATTTTTAGTAAATATCCAGTCTGACTTCATTTCCATTTTATCGGATCCAGCTTAAGTCTTTTCTAGAGCACCTCAAATGGTTCGTAAACTCAAATTCAGTCCAAATCAAGTCCAAATTCAGTCCGAATCCAGACCATTTGCGTTCAAGCACACTAGGGAAATCTCAGTCCAAATCCAGTCAGAGTCCGCTAATGTAACAGCACCTTTAGTCTACCTGAAACTTTAAGCTGATGATTTAGACATATACTTTATCATGTCTGCATGCTTGCTTGTTGTAAGATATTAAAACTAGAGGTGTATGGAAACAGCCTGTAAGTTCTAGTTCTGTAAACGTAAAGATATCAGTGATACATGTGTCAGTTATCTGGCATGAAATACAATACTGCTGGGCAGTTTATCAAAAAATAGAGAAAAGATACCCTTTAATTGGTTATTTTCGAAAGAGTTAAATCGAATTGCTAAAGTTCAAGCAAAAAACCTTTGTGATTGTTCAGTATGATGAAAGTCTCTCTCTCGCCAAATATTCTTTTTTTGTTTTTCTCTTTCAGAAGCCGTTTGTCATGCGACCGTAGTTGAGCCTCGTCGGACCCTAGAATAATAGGTAAAGAATTTTTTTATGCAGTCAATGGCATACGACAATCATACACGACAAACAGGTCTTGTATTTGTGAAGGCATTAATTTTGACCAGATAAACGACACTACATTCTTTCGAACTCCTTCCTGTCCGTATAGGCCCTCAGTGACCTATGGAGAATTTAGTATTTAACTCTGGCTAACACCAGACGATGTTACTCGTCTGGAGGAAAGTCCTCGGACAGGAAAGAGTTAATGCTAATCCTCGTGAATATACAATTACATAGACGCATCAACTTAATTAACCAAAATTATACCCATAGTCATGCCGAAAGGCTGTAATCTGTGACTGGGATCACCGCTCATTGTTCATACAGCCCTGAAAAAAACATCAATTATCTGGAACGGCACAAAGTGGAACTGGAAACCAAAGCTATTTCGCTGTGCATAGTTTTTGAGATATGATTTTAGGAACATATTCGGTGATTTGAGTAATCATCATTTTACATTTAGTTCCCGCCACATGAATTAAAAATTTACGTTCGTGAAGCTGGGAGGATGACTGTGAAATCAAAATAAACATCCCGTGCTTTCCTAGCAAGCATATTTTTACTAACTCTAAGTTGTATTTAAAAAGTATAATGTATGTGTAACATTCAAGTGATGTATTCAAGTCAGATGTATTTAAGTCTTGGTAAAGAAAAAATTACTTTCAAGCGGTACTTACGTATTGATTTGTTTAGCTTAGCCGCCGAAAGACGATAGACTTTGCACATAAGACACTAACATTAACATTATCAATCACTTATAACAAAAATAAAAGTTACATGTCGAACGAGATCGCGATGGTTTCCCAGGCAAGATAATAATTAACGGAAGTGCTTCATTTGGACGCTTCGAATACATCGATCAATGATGTAAATTCATTCACGACAAAGATACCTTTTAATATACGGTCAAATATTGTGCGCATGTTTTTATTTCTAGTTAAATCAGTCAATATGCAAAACTTTTATTTACTTTTACCGATGAACATAAGCATACTTTATCTTGAAATTTAACCTTCTTTCCTTTCGGGTTTTTGTTAAGAAACTGAGCTCTCTAACACGTACAGATTTATGGGAAGATGTTTGTGAACAAAGTAGAACAATGGTTTGGTAGCGACACGTGAATTAACCATAATAAGGAAACGTACAAAGAATACCCAACGTCAAAACAACAACTGGATTTCATCATAAATTTATAGTCCATATCTGACTTGTTTGTGAGACAGGTTCATTCGATGCTAACCGAAAAAGTAAGTAATTTCTTATCCATTGGTTTACTCTGATCATAACTGTATCAATGTAAGAATTATAACTAACCACCAAGCGGGAAGGCCAAGAATCAGGAATATTTCATGAATTACCTCTTCCAAATTGAAGTCGTGGGATGCAAGCGAAAGCCGCAAATGGGTGCGAGCAATTGGACTTCGATATGTGTGATCCCAATATGTGATACAAAAGAACCGGTAAAAATGACTAAAGCTGGAGTTATTGCTTTGTACGTTGTTTCAACCGTTTTACAAAGGATTCTCATCATATCGTAATTACCGAGTGAGACACTATGGTTTATTGATAATAACTAAAACAGACACTTGTATGTCTTTATGTTACGCCGATTCAAGTCTCGGTGTCTTATGAGTCTTAAAGTTATCGATCGGGTATGACCTGAACACGAAAGTTCGCACTCCATTCTATAAAAATAAATATCTTATTACTGAAAAAGTCTTGGAAAGAGAAGAATAAACAGAGTTTTTAGCAGTTAACAAAGGCAGCTTATCGGTTCCGCGATCAGAAAATAACTGATGTATCTTAATCAAAGAAGCCCAAGTAATTAATTGCAGAAGTTCGCTTATATTTACTATTAAATTATTATGATTAGGACATTGTCAACTTATAAGCCAGTTGTTTTGGATGAAAGGGCATTAGATAGAAAGTTAAAAGAGTCAAGCTGATATTGTTTTTATACGTATTTTTGTTTGTATTGCCGACAACATGACAATGGATTGCCCGTATGGAGTTGTCCGCACCTATTTCAACCATTGCTAATTTGTGAAGCTAACATAGACCACAGTGGACGCATCAATTTAATCTTACTCTACCTGCTTTACGCGTTTCTACTTTGTTCTTGTCCATAGGTCAAAACATTGTTTAGAAAGTTGAAGTGAACAGTACGTCAGAACAGATGTACAACTTGTTCAAGCACGATGAGAAATTCTTATCATAACAAAGTCAAGACTTGCGCATTGAATAATATTTCAGGTTTTGAAACATTTAAAAAAAGATCAGCATTTTTACTCCCCGTAGGTACTTGAATACCTTTATCAGAAAAGTAAAAGTGGATTAAGGAATTTGAGGGGCAATCGATCGCTTGAATAAAAATTTGAGGGGTAATCGACCGACTATTTAGTCGACCGCCAAATCTCAACTATGACGACTTTTCGACTATAGGGACTTTTTATGGTCTCGTTTTTGCACATGTGCTTGACTCGTTGACATTCTTATTATCAAGTAACAGGACCCTCGATTATCCGAACTTGTTCATGTCCCCCAGATTATTAAATCTGGATAATCGAAGTTCAACTGTACACGTTTTTAGACAAACTCACCTTAGTGCAAGAATGGTGCCTCGTGGTGTTGGACGAATGTCACTTACCCTGGGTAATAAATTATTATATACAACAAATTAAACTAAAATAGCTGATTCAATTACTTCACTGAATCCTCTCTGACTTGTACCAACAGTCAAATTCTGACCAACAGTTGTCCTCCCATAGTGAAATCGACTGGAGAATTTAAACATATGTCTGTTAAGCGGGACAATGCCATGGTGTAAAACAATCGGCTAAATCTGCGGGGTTTCTATCTGATTCAAAATTATTCATAAGCATTGCATTTAATTTTCACACTTTTATTGACGAAAGACATTAAGACTGTAAAGTAATTAACAATGATCTCGACGATTGTTTAAACACTTGGTAAAAAAACACTCCTAAAATCAAGCTTATGTACGTATATGAGGATACTCGAGTAACTGTTATCGTTTACAGTAAAATGCAGTTATGCGAATCCGAATAGCTCGACTTATGATTAACCCTTTTATGGCCGAGAACTTTCCCCTTGACGAGTAAAATCTTCTGGCGTTAGCCAGAGTAAAATACTAAAGTCTCCATAGGTCACTGAGGACTACGGCTAGGAAGGAGTGAAGGAGATTTTAAACCCTTGTTAACCCTTTGCTGGCCGAGGGCTTTCCCCTTTACGAGTAAAATCGTCTGGCATTAGCCAGAGTAAAATACTCTTGCGTTAGCCAGAGTAAAATACTAAAGTCTCCATAGGTCACTGAGGACTACGGCTAGGAAGGAGTTAAGGAGATTTTAAACCCTTGTTAACCCTTTCCTGGCCGAGGACTTTCCCATTTACGAGTAAAATTATCTGGCATTAGCCAGAGTAAAATACTAAAGTTTCCATAGGTCACTGAGGACCTATACGACCAGGAAGTAGTTAAAACTGATACGTTCGGTCACCTAATTACCGTTTAAGGAGTATTTACACCTTGGGCCTTTTGACCACGAAAGCTTAAAGAAGATGTCTAAATTTTGGAAATTGCATCATTAAATACTAAGGACAAGTCTCAATGTGATAATCATTTTCTTCTCAATCTATTAAATATTCATTTGATTTACGAGGTTGTACATATATACGAAGTGGATTTAATGGTTTTGACAAGATGTTGCATTGATATTGGATCCTTTGGAAGAGATAAAAAAAACACAAATTGGATTAGGCTTCCAAATTAATTTATTTTGTCTGAAATTAAAGCAATGCTTTGAAATACTGAACTGGACCTGATATTTTTTAATGAATATTAAGTGTTTATTGGCTTCGGATATGGTAGTTGGATCCCGCATTGAAGGCTTTTATATATCTTGCTGTCCAACCTGTGTGTCCAACGACAAATCTAATATACCACGTGTGGTTACAAGCTTGGTTTTCAAGATCGTTTCAGGATAGTGTTACGATTATTACGATTATATAAAAACAAGACTATTTGATAATCGTATGATTGAAAAATCTGGTATTGCGCGATGGTCGCACGATCATTAGGATTATATGAGAACCAGACTTAAAGCCGCCGAACACCTTTGCGGTTTTGTCGCTGTCCTCTGGTCGATTGAGATTTTACTTCTTCCCTTGATAAGCCGCATACACATCCAACAATCGGCCATTTTTACTGTGATGCATGACAGTCAAAATGGCGGATTTAAATTCACGTGCTTCTTTATCGTCTTAACATGTCGTTTGAGGTGGCGAAGACCCATGCACCATCGAGGTAGTTGATCGAAAAACTGGATAACGAGAAAATAAATAACTGAAATATTCGAGAATCGTCCAATCAGAACAACTTTTTTTATAAAAAAGCGGAGTTACAGGGGTTTCTTCCGAATCACCCAGAGAAATAAAGCTGGTCATGTGACTCCAAAAATCTTGGAGTATTTGCTCACGTGGGTCATGCAGTTCAGGGGAAGGATTGCAGTTACCAGTGTTCAGAAACCTTCACTTTGCGACTTTTCCTCAACTACCTCAAAGGTTTTGTGATATCCTACGCGTGTAACTCTCTAAAGCTAAACGGAAATTTGAGTAATGCAGCGATTAAATGTTTGAGATACGCACCATTGAAGTCATGTTGGATGGAAAAGAACAGATCTGAGTCTGAAATACTTCGAAATTTGACGTTTATTCACCGTCAAAGGCGAGCGCATACACATGTAAATACTCTCCACGTCCGGAACCGTACATCTAGCGCTTTCGCTGCAGCTTCAGACGTAGGGAATTGCTACAAATTCATTGCTATACTAAATGCTGAACGCTAATCTGGTTGATGAGCTTGACGAACGTTCTTTGGTCGTCTGATATATACCAAGCTCTCACGTGAACCAGGTTAACGTTCAGCATTTAGTATTTCTATCATTAATCATATCATGACTTCCGCTTAGGCAGTACATATGACGAACCTGCATCTTAGCTCACCATCCGAGCCTTGGTAGCTCAAGAATGTTGCGGGTTCGATTCTTGTCTAAGGCTCAGAAATCATTTTCCTGAGGAAACTAGCTTGACGAACGTTCGTTGGTCGTCAATTTCATTGCAACAGTTATGGTATTGCTATTTTCTATTAAAGCGCACATTCAGATGTGCTCGAGGTACTTTCATTTGACATTGCTGAAAATATTTCGTAGACGCATCGGATTTGTGATCAACCATAATTGATGATTGTTTAAATTTCTTGACAAAAATTGAGTTCTATTGCGCCGGGGGATTGCGTATTAAACTCGCTATCCGTATACCGTTTATCCGTATAAACTCATATATCCGTAAACTTATAAACATAAACTATGTGTAACAGTGTATTGCTTTTATGCCTGCTCTAGTACATGTTTCTGAGCACTGGTAACTGCAATCCTCCTTAGCAGCATTACCCACGTGACCAAATACTCCAAAAAATATTAGTCACATGACCAGCCTTTGCCAGGGTCTTCTCCCCTCGCCCGCCATGCCACTGAGAAGGCCCTGAGTAAGAGGTTGCCCGGAGTTCTCCCGCTAGTCATACATGAAGTTCACTAGGACTACTCTCCTTCCCTCATGGCTCCTTTATGGGAAAGAGTTAGGGAATGACGTGTTGTTTGCGAAGGTGAGTAAGTTTACACAAGTGTTAAATAAAGCTCAGTAATCTTTGCCTGAAAGGAACGTTTGGCGGGAATGGGTATAGGATTCGGACATAGTGGATGTTCATCTCCCATTCGATACATGCTCTTTACGGGCCTCAATGATATTTGCGCCCCAATTCCCAATTATACTTGAAGGAAATATTAATTGAAATTAGGTTTCTAGATTCACTAGAGGGCCAAAAGATCATTTCCATTCATCACTATTCATTACTTAATAGCAAATTTAATATAGAGGCCCAATGTTTTGCTAGTTTTTCGCACCTCATGTTTTGAACATAATTTTGAAACCTTATTGGCGATAATTTCAAATATGGCTGAGTAAGAAAGCCATGATGGCAGTCCAAGTTGCCAAGATAATATTAAGGAATTTACTCATTTCCATGTAAACAAAATAGTAGTTTAAGTGCACAACATAAAATTCTGTGTAGTTCCCCTGTTTAAGTCACGTTTGTAAGTTTCATCAAATGAGTTAGATGCAAATGAAACGTCCGCCGAATTTCTAAGCATTGTAATCTCTAGGTTTCCCGCTAACCCAACAAAACTGAATTTTCAAAGGTGATTTTTGATACGATTCGTGCCATGGAAATTGGGCAAATCATTGATATTATTTACTACTTACTGACTGAACGTGAGGTCTCCACTAATTAAATATCGGTGCGATGTTTTTTATTATGCAGCGAAATGAGTGCAAAGAGCTGAGGTACAAACTGAGCAAGTGGAGTCAATAAGTAGTTTATTAACTCATTAAAGTCCGAGGAAATTGAAAAAACGATTTGGTTTGAATCGTGAGATATTAAATGGGCAAAAGTTTTCTCAGTTAGATAATTTTTAATGCAGTTTTTAAAAACTTACCCTTGAACCAAAATTCGAACAGGAAGCTAGGTGATAATTACAAACGTTTGCATAGTACACTCATATCGTATATTTGAGGGTCGGACCGAATATACAGATTTAAGTGGCTGTACTGAAATATAATCAAAAACTACGCAGACAAAGTAGCACTCACTTTTACCCACTTGTTTCACTTTTATTCCAAACAGTTAAGAAAAGCAAGTATATGGCATAATTTTCCTCTTTTGGTTTCGCATGACTCATTTGTCCAGATCTTCACATTTTGCTAAAAGTTTTACATCTTACCCGAAATAAATAAAGTTTTTAAATACCCTTCCCGTGCGGGCAGCACGGGAAATATCCGACCACTTATATACCAATCAAGTTGCAGTGACTTCTGTATTCTCTTTCCAACTCTGGCGAATATAGAGTTGTGGGCTCCAACCATGCCATAGTTATGCCTAAGGGAAACATGACGTGCGAAAAACTAGCAAAACTGTGTTCAACGTTCTTAATCTGGTTTGGAAAGTTTACGATGAGGATATTAATTTATTTAATATTTCAAGGTTTTAATTCCCTGCTTGACACAGCATGTTCGATCAATTCCCCCGTCGTGCGAGGAATAAACACATTGGCACTTCTAAACACTACGCTAATTTGGAGGATCAACTCTCACAAATATCTACGGATCAAAAGTTAATCTTAATTCATCGATAGCTTTGAAGTTTAATAGGCTTCCTAATGTACGGTAGGAAGTAAACGTTTGTTTCGGGCTATCTTTGTAATTTTGAGGTTTTCGATATTCTGTTTTGACCGGCGTATTTAATCGACGTCTTTCCTCCCCGTGAGAAATACTGAGCAAGCGGAAGATTAATTGCATGAAAATATATTTTTACTCACGATATGTATTAAGTCTAAGAGGTGATGGATTATTCAGTTTCGCAATTAAATTTGTTTTTTGAAAATTTCTCTCTTTTTTTATAAAGAATACGAACGTGAAGTGAAGCCATAAAGTGTATACAGCTAATAGTAATATTTGCGTCTCATTTATCGATCTTATCAAGAGCGCATCAACATAAGATGAAATTTATGACCGCACTAGGAGGTCAGAAAATAATTTGATTTCATCAGCCTCCTTCAAAGTTAATTGGTTTGAACATCCATTTTGATCCATCGTATTTATTTTACCAATTTTTCAATTGGCAAGGAATAATTGAAAGGCGAACTAAACACTATACATAATTCACTAGCATCGATTATTGAAATAACCTGAAAAACAATAGGTGTTTATTTGAGCAAGATCAGTTTATTTGAGCAAGATATTTGACGCTTTTAACACAATACAACATTATTTTGTTTTCAATAATGCACATTGTTTAAAATTTCTGCTGGAACAAGCAACTAGCCACTTAACTCGAAACACTAGAATTCTTCAACAATAATTCGGTAGTCTACCAACCTTTTAATTTTCTACTCTGTTTTATACTGCCTTCCAGGCATGCTATATTGATATAGTATTTTTATATCGATCCAAAAGATCATTAATGAATTTCCAAACTCAAGCAACCTTGAAAGAAACCAAAATATTGGCAGGTTTACCTTTTGGACTTGGGTGTTGTACTCCTAAATCAATTTTTTTGTTGGGATTTCAATCTTCTGACAGGTATTTTCAGGTCTTCTAAGCCATGGGGGATCACCTTCATCTTGGTTTTTAAGTGCTTTCTGTGAAAAATATTTCAGATTATCTTATTAACTTTCTAAGAGATGACTGTTAGCTCTTGAGGAGGACATTAGTGAGTTTATTTATTTATTTATTGACAATATTTATAACAGGTATACTCCTTCAGTAATAAAAATACTGTTATCAATGGAGGACC
>JBAHVQ010178866.1:5082-16790 GCA_036872915.1 Nanipora kamurai
GTGTGTTGGTGCAGATACCAAGTCCTGTGGAGTAATTCGGCTCAGGTCATCCCATTGAAGAAATCCATAGAACCGATTGGCCCTTATGGTTGCAACTTGCATATCATCCAGCGAACCTTGTTCTAACGATTGGATGATGTTTTTACTTGTAAGGCTGTTAAAAGGCGTTTGAGTGTAGTAGGTCGGACAAGAATAAGCTTTGCTGCTTCAACAACTTGCTGAACTATTGGTTGTTCACTTGGATACTGGTATCCATTCTTTTCGTGTACCCGGTTCCCTGTAGATTCCCGAGTTGACTGAGGACACGACTGCTCTTGTTGGAGTAGAGACACGATAACATGAAAGAGAGCTAGTGTTACACCATTGGCAGGTCGAAGGCACGCCTTTTTGCTTTTCAGCCCATTTCGCCAAGGCCGATATGCACGAGTACAAGTGGTCAGTATCTTGGAGGCTTTGTCGTGGACCAATTCGCTGGGAAGAATTGGTGCCAAGTGTTTCAGTTCTGGGTCCTGGAATTGGTCTCGGTTTATCTATTTTGTTGGACCAGGTTGCTACATAAATAACTGGTTAGAAAGAGTTAATAACTTACTACCTAGACCATAATTTTCTGTTGTAGGGTCCTGTAATGACTACAAATCTGGTGACTTAAGGCGGAAACATAACATACTTTGCTATTATGTTGCATTGTAATCATACATTATGGAGGCCAAAACGTCTTCCGCACTGCGATTGCTTCTATGCCGTAACAGCTGGGTACAACATAGAATACACTAAGGAAGCCCTAACAATATCGCCGTTTTTCTACTTCTAACTGGGAAATAAGTGCTCTATTGCTAACAAGAGCAACTTTAGTTATAGTTACTGTATCAAAACAATTTTTTTAACAAAGTTCCAATTAGCATGTCCTATAACAGCAGTAATGTCTTTCGACAACTTATCATTTGGAGTACCAGATTTTCTACAAGAATTGCAATTTTATTGCTAGGGTCGTGAAAGATGGAGTTCCATTTGTGAAGATGTTGCTAGAGGCCAATCCAGGGATGAAGATTCCATTGTGTACAGGGAGATTCCAGTGGCCTACCACAAAGTCTTTCCATGCACCATTCTTGTCAACAAGTAATGGCCACCATGGAGCTGACTGCCAGCATGGGATCAGTAAAGTACCATTCTCTTTACCTGGACTCATGTAGCGAAGCACGCTGGCTCAAGATAAGGTGGAGGAAACAGCCAGTTGTTTTCCTCTGCCCATAATGTTGTGAAGGCATCAGGTTCGTCACAGCCCTGGTAGAGATATCAGCTACAAAAACGAGGCAGTTGTTTTGTCTTAATATTTGCAAAGCGGTCAATAGAATGTGGTCCCCAGACTTTATTGATATTCTGAAAAACAGACAGGATCAAGCATGTAGTCAGAATTTTCCTGCCTTGAAGCATGGTCAGCAATTTAATTAAGGTCTGTGCTTATCTATTCGACGGACAGTCGTATATTATTATCTCTGCAAATTTTGTAGATTTGAAGGGCTTCTCTGTGTAGTTGTTGATTACAACTTCCTATTGACATTATCCTTTCTGCGCTCTGGTTATCTGTCCTATGTCTTACTTCCTAACCTCAAATTTGTGGTGCCATTGATTCTAATACCAGTTTTGCTTCGTGAATCTCTCCGAAAGTTGAACTCTTCTACTCTCTTCTTCGGAACGGCTACCCACTGCTCATTGACCACCGATCTGTACTGCAAATCTACCCCATTCTACATCACTTACATCAGAGTATGTTGAGACTTCAGTTTTGGGACATGCTACCCAAGTAGGCTGTCTACTGTTATCAAAATTATCTTGCCAGAATAGGACTTCACTTTGTGCATTTTCAGATGATTCGATTGGCTGACCCCAGTACGTAGTTTGCTGTATAGTTCGATATAGTGTTCGCGTTCACAGACGCACAATTGGCCCAAGTGCTAATAATACGGACGAGAGGGTTGTGAGTTGTGCAATGGTTCTTGCTAATACAAGGAATCATTTCTTGATGATTTTGTCGAATATTGCTTGGAAGGCTGTGACTCGTCTCTCAGGAACTCTGAATTTACCAGACGCCAGGTCATAAATGAAGCCTAGGAGTTCTTCACAGTGGATAGATTCTCAGTGGCTCTTTTCTTAGTTAGTCACAAAGCCACTTGCTTGGGCATCATTTCTTACAGACACTGAAGTTCTGCTATCTTTATGAAAACTGCTTTCTGCTCCTCACCGTCATCAAAGTAGGTGTACATTTGGAAGCCTTGGTTTCGCCAGTATTTGACCAGAGCTTCCTGAATTTTTCTGGACATAAAGGAACTCGTTGATAATCCTTATGGAAGAACGGTGAACTTGAAGAACTTCTTCTCGCCATTTACAACCCATGAACAACCAAGAAACTTTGTGTGTTTAGGAGATATTTCTACATTGTGATAATCGCTTGTGTAGTAAAATTTAAAGAACCAGTCAACATGATGAAATAGATAGTGAGCTGAGGTGCAGGTTCGTCATGTACAGCCTAAGCGGAAGTCATGATATGATAGTAATGACGGCATACTAAATGGTGAACACCAATCTGGTTCATTTGGGAGCTTAGTATGTGTCAGACGACCAACGAACGTCAAGTTCATAACCTCAGAAAAACGATTTCTGAGCCCCAGACGGGAATCGAACCTGCAACATTTTGATGATCGGTGAGACGCTCTAACCTTGAGGTACCAACACTCAGATGGTGAGCTAATGTGCAGGTTCGTCACATGTACTGCCTAAGCGGAAGTCACGATATGATAATGATGCAAATACTAAATTTTAAACACTAATCTGGTTCATGTGGGAGCTTGGTATATATCCGACGACCAACGAACGTTCGTCGAGCTCGTAACCTGAGAAAAACTATTTCTGAGCTCTGGACCAGATTAGTGTTCAGCATTTTGTATGTCAAAGAAGGCTTGTGTATCTGGGAGACGAATAGTTTTCCGTGACTTCAAGCGCGACGCTTAAGATTTTTTCTGATTCCTTATCCCTTTACTCTCTTTGATGGCTTTCCTCATCCTGTTGTCATCTTCTGAGTCACTAGCGAGAGGATCTGCTATATATAGCACTGCACCGTGTCTTACCAGTACTTTTTGGCGAGGAAGACATGCTTATTTTTTTCTTTCGAGAAGCTTTTGCTTACCTGCATTAAGATGTTTATTCGTTGCGCTGTATCTCCACAGTCAATTGCTATGTCTGTCCGCTCCACTACACCCCGGTTCAGCCAGTACTGCTTATTGTTTCGTTGGAAGCGAAAGTCAGGCTCGGTGGATCTCAAAGGCACGATCGTGGTCGATTTCGACGATATCTCCCCCTTTAGTCTTCTTAAATCCTCAACATTGTCTTTCTGTTGCTTCAGCAGTTTTTTTGCCCACACAGGAGGTTCGTCTGGCGAGAGGGAACGGTGCCAGCTGCTACTGGGCCATCGTTCTTCTCTACTTTCTTCGACGTGGTCTTCGCTTCTCTTTTGACGAGATTCTCGACGTGTTTCTTGGACTCTTGTTGCGCGGTTCAAGACGTTTCATTGCGACAACAGAAGTAAGGTCAAGCATGGCGGATGCAACAGCAAAACCTGAGTCGCATGACTTACTCCCCTGGCTGTCATACTCAGGCTCCAGCGGCGTGTGAGAAAACATTTTTCCCTTATTTCGGGTCTAAGCCAGCGGAATATAACACATTTTGTTTCCCGATGAGTTAAAACGAATAAATAGGCCGCTAGTTTGCGTTTCGACAATGGTTATCGCTATGGTCATTAATTAATGAAAATCTGTAAAGTGTTCAGTCACAGTCAATCGAGATATGATTTGGAATCTCGGCAAAGTTTAAAGAGGTTATAATAAGCAACGACTTTATGTTGGTACGGTCCTTGCCTTGTACAAATCTTTTGTTTTAGCTTATTTAAAATTTAAACAGCGCGGTTGAATGATTAAGCCCCAACATTGAGTGATTGCTTCATTATACCAAAAATACATTGTTCTGACCAGAAATTGCGGGAACCACTCAGTATTTTAATAAAATACACAAAAATAAATATGTTATCGTAATAATATAAATGTTATCATAATAATAGTCATAATAATATAAATGTTATCATAATAAATATGTTATAAATATGTTATCGATTTTCGGAGTTACCGTTGTTGTGTACATTGTTCTGACCATGCACAGGTTTGCATGAAAGTGAACAAAAAGAACAAACGAAGACTCTCGCCGAGTTTCCAGATCTTATATCGATTGACTATGGTTCAATAAACATTAAGCAACAGCTTAATGAGTTTTTTTATGAGAAGCATAAAAACACATTAAATCATTCCCTAAGAGATGCTCTACGTCTTTATTATGAGAAGCAATTAGAGCATTCTAAATCAAATTTAAAGAATACATGGAGGATTTTGAATGAAATTATAAACAAAAAAAAAGTGTAGTAACAAATTACCATCTACTTTTATCTTTGATTATGAAGAAATTTCCAACCCTGTAGAAATTTTTATTCTGTGGTCCAAATTAGAATTAATATTGGTCCATATTTGGCAAAACAAAATAGCTGGTTCTACTGTTTCTCATCGTAGTTCCCTTTCTGATAATTTCGTAAATTCATTATTTTTAAAACCAGCATCTCAGAATGAAATATTTGAGATCGTAAATTCTTTTCGTCCAGGAACTGCTGCTGGCTATGATGGAATTTCGGTGTATGCTATTAAGACTTCTATCGACATAATTTCGAACTTCTTATTCATATTATTAATTTATCCATTTCTTCAGTCATTGTTCCTGATCAAATGAAAATAGCACGTGTTATTCCGCTATTTGAATCAGGTGAGGATACACTGGTTTCCAGTTACAGACCTGTGTCGGTATTGCCTATTTTTCTAAACTGTTGGAAAAAGTTGTTTACAATCGTGTAATTGATTACATAAACAACTCTAATATTCTTTATGATAATCAATATGGCGTTAGAAAAAATCTTTAACTTCCTTGGCTTTACTGTTCTTATATGATAAAATTACGTCAGCCATTGATCGAAAGGAGTTGACTGTAGGTATATTTCCTACCCTTTCAAAAACCTTTGATACCGTTAAGCATAATAGTTTGTTTGATAAACTTCAACATTATGGTATTTGAAGAGTTGCATTAGACTGGATGAAGAATTATTTTTTGAATCGCCTGCAATATGTTCATTACAATAATACTTGTTCTAGATATAAAGGTACCCAGTGTGACGTGCCACAAGGATCAATTGTAGGACCACTTCTTTCCTTATTATATGTTATCGACCTTTGCGATGTATCAAATACTTTCCAATTAATTCTGTGTGCCGATTATACTAATTTATTTTTTTCCCATGAAGACCTTTCTTGTCTTATGAATACAATTAACACGCAGATGGACAAGTCTGAGTGGTTCAAGGCCAATATGTTATCATTGAGTGTGAAGAAATCTAAATATATGGTTTTTAAACCTAGACAAAAGAGGCTTAATTTTGATTTATCGATAAAATGAAATGGTTACAAAATCGATATGGCCCAGGAAGTTGCTTTTCTTGGAGTAATTCTAGATCAGCATTTTTCATGGAAACAGCATATTTAAACTATATATAGTTTGTGGTACACTACGTATTATTTTACTGCTAAGCTTTCGACCTGTTGACTCAGGACTTCATCAGAGCAATTACCAACGGCCCGTTGGCTGACGCCATAATCACGCAACACCTAATTAAAAATCACGCAAGACAGCAACACTCCAATTCACTAAAACTAAAGAAAACAAAATTGTGTATTTATATAATAACAAACTTTTACCTAGCAGTTTTGATGATTTATTTTTTACCTACAGACCAAGTTCATAATTATAACACAAGAAATTCTAAATTATATTATCATCCCTTTTGTAGAACAAATATTAGACAATTTTCGGTAAATTACCAGGGTCCAAAATTTTTTAATGCACTTGACAAGGATATTCGTAATGCATCCACTGCTGCTTGCTTTAAATTAAAACTTTTGATGTTTCTTTGTTCTGATATTTAAATCATTGTTATCAAACGTTTATAATATCAATTGAATTAGTTGCCTACTTTTATTTTTTGGCTATTTACTTACATCTACTTTACTTTTATTTATATATAAATATATTGTTGTATTGTTCTGCCAGCGTCTATATTCGAATGTACAATACTTTGTTAATGTGTAAGGGTAGCCCACGTTTTATAAGCCTCCGGTTTCTTCTTGGGTTACCTTGCCATTGTTATTTTTCTTAAATATTTTGTAATTATCTTGAAATGTGGTGAATAAATTGAATTGAATTGAACGAAATGTCTAACGTATCTTTACTAGCAATTGCTCTCATATTCCCCGTAAGCGAATGGACTTGGTAGTGTGCAACTACCAACTGCAAATCTGTTTACAAAGGCTACTCACTCATATTTTGTTGCACGACGGCAGTATGTTTCCACAAAGTTTGCTTCATACAGCTTTAAAACTACTGTTGCCATAAATATGTTGCCCTTCATTTCAGCAGTAGATACACGTTCGCTTAAGCGTACTTATTTTTATTAATCGCAGTAACCAGCCAGGGTTTACATTCTTCTTGATGGTTCTTCTGGTATAAAAAGGCAATTTTATACATCTGTCAGTATACTGCACTCAGGGGTGCAACAAAGATTTCTGGAAGGAAGGAAAATATAAGGACCTGAAGTCTCAGGGCTAAGTCGTAATTTTTAGTCACTAAGTAAGTTTAAGGTTCTTTGGCACCACTAATCTTCATATTTTTGAGCTATTTGAATCATTAAATAGATCTAAGGTATCGTATGTAAATCTTAGTATTTATTTCTGCAGGGACGACTGATATTGATAAAAGGGGTGGATCGATGAGAAGTTGCTTAAATGGTTTCACACATGGTCTCAAGGATAATACTGGCAACGATTGCAAAGACAAAGGTGTGCAATACCCGAAGAACACCGAAAATAGCAACGGGACTAGCGATTCCATTTTAGGAATAAGTGATTGTACCACTGGTGATTACCTTAGTCATGGATCTAATGACGTAGTAGGCGGAGAAGATAGTCTTGGCACGATCCCATCCAGGCCAAGTAGTAATACTAATGACGATAAAGAAATCGAGACCAGCCACTGCATCGACAACGAGACTTATAATGAAAGTTATTGCACGAACAAGACTAACCACGATAGCAATAGCTGTAGTAAAAGCACAATCACTGCTCAAAGTGAAAGTCGGACAAATAAACCCACTAATACACGTACCACTGGTAAAATGGATAACGGTTTACATTGTAATGCTGTTATTTCGGGGAAACGAAATGAGCAATTTTCACGAGATCAACAGTGTTCGAGTGATGACAAGTCGAGCTCTGCGAATGGTCAAAGCATTCATTTGAAAGACATTCCATGCGAGAGGTCCTCTACCAATGGTAAATCATCATTCAAAAATAAAGTAGTGGACCAATCAAGCAAAAATTTCGAATTAAGTTACGATGCTAAAGTACATAATGGTCGACCTGGCTCTACTGGTCTGGAAAATTATGGAAATCTGTGCTACATTAACTCAGTTGTCCAGTGTCTCTCGGCTGTGAAGAAATTGAGAAACTACCTGTTATGTGAGTATAAATTATATCCAATTATACCCTTGCTGTAATGACGGTTAGTAACTAAGCAAGAACTCGAATTTCGCCCATGTACTCGCAATACTTCATGGAACTAAAAATGAATTCACTGACCAATATCAATATTCTCATTAAAATTGAAAAGGCTAAAAATCAATTTCCATATAAAATTCAAGAGGACCAAAATTTCGTTTCACGTCCTAACTTTAATAATTTGCATTTGGAATTTTTTATTTGTTTGAAATTATATTCCGTGATTTCTTGTCAATTTTCCACAAAACATGACAGGCCCTCTGTTGTTTTCACCTTACCATTATGACCTTTTCACGTTTTGACGGTCCAAATGCGTACCACTGTAGGAGAAGGTATTAAAGGTCAACATAGGTCACTGAGAAAAATCTGATCTCATGCAGCATACAGTGGCGTTAGGTTTGTGCTATTTTATATTACAATTTGTCCGGTCGAAGTCAGAGTGATTGCTTTATATTTACCGAGACGAATAATCGTCACTCCTCTGTAAGCGTGAGGTGGATATTTGATTTTGTAAAATTTTAAATATGAGTAGAAATATTTTTAGGCGGTGTCACACTAGTCAATGGCAAAATTTGCTGCGTAGCCGTGGTATTAGAAAGGGATGCTAGATAAAGCAATGTTTGCTACTTGTCCGCAGAACTGGGTCAGTTTATAAGACGTATTTTTACCGGCTGATCAAACAAAATTGAACGAAAACGTTAAGATAAGAATGAAAGAAATATATCAGTAAAAGTAACTTAGCTGGGCAACATTCCGTGCAAGCAATTTAAAGAAAGATGACGTGAAAGTTTCCCTTACTGTCTTGTATTCACTTAGTGATCAGAAAGCAGTATAATGTTTATCGTTTAATTAATTATATATATATATATATATATATATATATATATATATATATACACATTATTATGCGTTTATTTATCAATTAATTTATTTGCAAAGCTTTTACCTTTAATGCATAAAAAAACGGGAAAGCACCGCAGGGCTCGGTTTGAACTAAAGTGCGCTCTTTGAAAAATCACAAGTCAATACTAAAACCAGCATTAGTTGAATATACAAAAATTAACTTAATACATCTAAATAGTTAAATTGTAATACCTGATTACTAATTAAAATAATATGTTATACATAAGAACATAAAGTTATAAGAACAGGCTAAAAGAAGCTATAAACCTACTATCGAGAGATCACTAGGAAGACAAACTTCATGTTCAAAAAAGAAATTTCGATTGACAAAAAGTATTGTGAATAATGACAATTACAGATCGTACTAGTTTGATTTACACTTGTGTTGTCGTTTCTTCATTCCCAGTTTTCCTATGTAAGCAACTGAGTGTGTTCGTTCGTGTTCTATTTCAATATGTGTTACGACGTTGTACGCATGAAATACAAGGATTTAAAACAAAATTGAACTGTTTAAACCATCACGCATTTAATGAAGGTCCTTGGCGTTCGTCTAAGGCTCAGACCGGGAGACCCTGTGTTTATCTGAACACCGAGGTGCATTATACGTTACATTATTTAACAGGTTAATTTGGTCTTTTCCATAGGTAAAAAACATTGTGCTAATATTAATAGCGAAAATAAACATGGATTTGGAGGAGATTTAGCCAATAGTTTTGCATCGCTAATAGAAGACTTGTGGTCAGGAAAAAAACTTTGTTCCTCTGCAGCTAAACTGAAGGTGGGTAACATTTTTTCAACAGCAATTGTTGACGAGTTTGGTTTTACCCGTAAAAGGAGGAAATTAATGGTATGTATGTGACAACGTTTTCCTGTGTTTATCAGGGTGTGCTTGGACGAAAACATAAACACTTTACCCATTACGGTCAAGGTGATTCTCAGGAGTTTTTAACGTTTTTACTCGACGGTCTTCATGAGGTAAGTTGGCATAATGGTAGAGTTGGGCAATAATATGGGACAGCGAAGCTTAAAGATCGAAAAAGAAACATGGAAATGGAAATACTGCATCTGAACACAATTATGATATAAGAAATCCAAAAAAAGACCTAAGAACTTATTCGCTAATGTTATGGCGTCCGGAAAGCATTAACCAGTGCCTCTACGCGGAAACAGTCAACTCCATGAGCTATAGCTCATGCCCTTTACCTGCTTGTCACAGCCCATGACCTGCTTGTACAGCTCACGCCCTTTACATGTGCATGCCCCTTCATTGTGTGTGTCAAAGATAACGTCTGTTCGCAACTAGTTCATATTTCAATGAGGTTGAATGGTTGGTTTTCAATGAAATGTTTTTGGGGTTGGAAAAACAGATTAACAACTGCTCCTAAATTGCATATTTTAAGCGGAATGACTTATATGAGCGCGTGGACGTAGATAGTGTTGGTCTCTGCTAAAATTTACTAAAGCCTTTCCGGGAAAAACTGGAAATTGTACTTGAGACAAGAGTATGGAGGAGTGGGTCTTTTAGAAAAAATCGTTGTCGATGAACAAAGAAATGCTCGTTTGTACTTTTCAAAACGAACTACTGAAGGAACAACGATAAATACTGGAATAAGGAAGTTGATAGATGATGTTTTTAACTAATCCTTAAAAACCATAAATTTATTTTGAGTTCTCCCAGTTAATACTGGAACCGACGTTCTGGGCAGTCTAAAGTTGACTTGTAGCAAAGTCGAGAGAACAGCAGGGGGGTTGTCGCGTTAGCATATTTCTAGTAGAAGAAATGATTCACGCTTTTTTGTACTCTGCCACTGACCGAGTGATGGATACGTTGCAAAGTTGAGGGAGTACCTTAAAGGCTTGTTTTTTGCTAACTTATCCAGTGCATATGGCTGAGCACTGTGTAGTACGAGCCGCTACTCAATTGACCACTTTAGAAGCCCTGGAGAGACTGGATTCTAGGTAACCTATCAGGGCTGTCATGGGATGAAAGTTTACAAATGCAAGCATCAACCAATCACCGCTGTAGCTTGTTACTGGGAACCCAGTGTTTCTGTGGTTCCTGAAGTGGCGAATAGACCATTTTGTGATATTAATCCCAGTCGTAGTCCAGTCAATGGAGGGAAACGGACAGTTTTGACGCATAATTTGAAATTGTAATTTTGTCCGTTTACCTCCATGTCCTTGTGTAGTTAGGGATATATGAATGCCACTATTTTGACCGGTACAGCAGCTTGGTTTTTCCTTGTGTAACAACTGGCCAATAACACTTTTAAAATGATAATATTACTGTCTCCCTTCCAGTAAACAAGTAATTAAAGTGAAAGGAAGCCCTAATAACTTACGCAAGTTTGGTTGGATGATGCTGTTGGCCCATTATATCCACTCCTGTAACTATCCACTAAGTAATGCATTTATTCACTGGATAAGTTATCTGTTGTTTGAATGGCCGACCCTAATGTGTCGTAAAATGCCAAGTGCTCAGGATATTGAATTGAAGACTAGTAAGAATGTGTAAATCCTATTCTAGGATCTTAAGAATGAGAGAAAGAGAAAGATTGTTGATGAACAACCAGCTGGATGCCAAAAAGATATAATGGAGCTCGGGCAAGAATACTGGAAGAAATTTGTTAACGGAAATCGATCAATAATTCTTGATTTATTTCATGGACAGACGGTGTCTGAAATTCGATGTAAAGATTGCAACGAGGTAAAAAATAAAATACGGTTGATAAATACTCTAGGTCTCGGTGCTTCCACCCACTTTAATGCGGAATAGCAATATATGGCATCCTTTTGCTATATCGTTAAACAGTTCAAAACGTATTGTGCAAGAAGTGTTTGTTTCGTTGTTACATTTTCTCAGATATATTGCTGACAATTTTATTTTATTTTTTAAAGCTCTTGAGCCCTAGTGGTTTCGATAGCAACAGCATGAGTTGTTCAGAAAAGTGTATTTTATTTTCTTTTAGATCGATATGCAAAGTTTTAATTTGTGTGGTTTGTCTTTATTTATATTTTTAATTTTACAAATTTTATTTAGCTTAAGTAGAAGAATGAACTCGGGTAGAGAATAGTGATGTTAGATGTTACTCCGAGTGACGAACCATACCGGAC
>JBAHVQ010178897.1:0-15124 GCA_036872915.1 Nanipora kamurai
ACGTTTTCGCTTTTAGTGAAGCTCTTCACGTTTGTACGAAATGAGTGGTTAACTTATTTATAGTCTCCGTCGTTACCACAATATAACCCTTTTTTATAGTTCTACTTTTGTTAGACAATCAAAACCTTCTCTCTCTCTCTCTCTCTCTCTCTCTCTCTCTCTCTCCCTCTCCCTACATATATATATATATATGTACTATATACTATATATATCTATATATATATACTATATACTATATACTGTATATATCTCCCTACATATATATATATATATATATATGTATATGAAACAAAAGTCAAGTAAACAAATTGAAATATCGCAATTGAAAACGTGGTTAAATATGGAAAAATTAGAGGAGTTCCTCTACAATTTAAAGAGCTTGTAATTTTCGCTTCTTAACAAACACTTCAAACGTTTAGAGCAGATTGTCCTGTTTAATATATATTATATAGATATATTATATGGAGAGGATAGGATACCAGTTAATATTGTGAGTTCAGGGCGACTCTTATGGATATCATAAGCATATTAGTAGCTATTGTCATGTTGCCATTGCAACACTATTTAGATTAATCTCTCAGTTATCTCAGTTCAATACTCTATAATGTAACATCAATTTCCAAAGCATTTTCAACCAACAAAAACAATCATTCAAATACGCTTCCAGCATTGTTTTTCCCTTGCTACAGTTCTAAGGAAAACAACATGGCGCATCCACAAAAGTACTTTCCTCGATCATTTTTTACAAGCTTTTAATAAGTGATTTACGACATTTTTCATTACGTTAATTTAGAAGTTTACAGAACAGCTCGATCAGCGATGTTCCTGAGGAATTATTCAGAAACAATAGTCAACTTAAAGAAATGTATGTGATACAGATGGACTGATTTTTATTTAAAAACATTTGTGGTCTACAAAGTAAATGGTTTGAACCTGGGAGAATCGTTAGATGTTTCTGGAAGTTGATCGTCCTGGTTAGTGTAGTCTTACGAAAGACTGTTGATGGAAGTGACTGGCGTTTAGACGGCCTTAGCGGCGGTCATCTTCAGGGTAAATGACCGCCGCTAAAGCCGCTTCCACCAACAGTCCTTCTCAAGACTACACTAACCTGGACGATCAACTTCCACCAACATTTGTGATCTATACTAGCCTGCAGCAGTAAGTTAGTAATAATTCTTAGCCTAAATGTGGTGCGTGAATTTTACAGATGCAAAGTTGAAATTTGTGACATGGGAATGAGATTGACTTATTTAGACTGGATCTGTGATTGGTTGGTGAGAGTTTTGATCAGTTTACTACAGGTCTGCCAAATGCTCACGGTATGAATGAAGCCTCCGCGTTTCTACAGGAAATGCTAACTTACGAGTTGCAAGTCTGTAAGGACTAAAAGCACGGTTCCCAAAGTTTTTCGTGTTAATGTGTTAAATTTTCAGAGGAAAGGATTATTCTTTATTATATATCCTAAAGAACAGAAAGCTTTTCAACTCAAATTATTTTTGAATTTTATTTACTGAGATCGATCGATCGATCTTCTTAGCTTTCTTATTCAAAGTAATTTTCTTGATGAGTAGAAATGACTTAAATCTGGGGATGACGCTTCATCTTCAATGGGGAGAAAATTTTATGGAACGTCATCTGTTTATTTAGTTATTCTTTTTTCATTTATTTACTAGTTTGTCAGTTCATGTTTTTAAATATTTACTTTTCATTTTATTTTTATATTTGTATTCCTGTTTCTTTAATTGTTTATTAAGTTATTTTTCATTCATAAATCTGTGAGGCATTTAAAGCTCTTTTGCACAGCTTCAACAATTTTTAATTATTACACATATTATATTTCTACACCATATCTGTGAAATAGAATAAAAAACTATCTAAAGTATTATCCAAGTATTGCTATGAAAACCCAAGATATTCATTAAAATTATTTTATATTTTAATTTTTTAGTTCATTAGGGTTTTTTAACGACCAAATTAGAGTTATCCCTTTTAATTCACATTATATTTCCTTCAGATCCCTTAGTTCAAATAAAATCAGAAATATTCCAGAAAAATTATTTGGCCAAACACCAAATCTTCAAGTCGTGTAGGTATTATTTTGTTATATTCGGACATAGACGTAGAATGTGGGGGAAAAGGGGAGCAATTGACCCCATTTTCATGTATGGGAGAGCGAGCGTAAATGTTTGGCCCTTTTTCTGCAAAGGCTAAGGGTGCATTTGACCCTATTCTGAAATAAGAATACTTGGAGTAAAGAAGAATATCTGTTCGATTTAACTACTGTCATAATTCCAGAGTCATAAAAATAGCTATTCCGGATTATTCTGGAATATATTTCTTATTCCGAAATAGGGTCAATCAAACGCACCCTAAGATTTATATGCAATGTGTAAATTAGTAATTTCACACAGATTT
The DNA here is from genome assembly GCA_036872915.1 of Nanipora kamurai. Lineage (NCBI taxonomy): Eukaryota > Metazoa > Cnidaria > Anthozoa > Scleralcyonacea > Helioporidae > Nanipora > Nanipora kamurai. The sequence goes on from JBAHVQ010178897.1 coordinate 2,416, forward strand.
TGCGCTCAGAAAGCTGAAATAAATTGTAACAGTTTTCATTCCACGCAGTTACGAAGTCCTTCCCAGATAACCTATGGCTGGCAAAGATAAGACAAGTGTAATTCTATCTGGCTCAGTGAACAATTCTAATTACAAATTTTCAGCGTTATCACGCCCTCTTATTGGCTGGTATTTTTTGACTTCTGTCGCAGGCGTTTAGCCATTATGGCTTGATCGTATGGTATTTCATACCTACAATCAATGCCATGTTCGTTCCCCCCCTACTAGGAAAGAACTTCCTACTCCTATGTATTCAGCTGATTGGTAAACTATTTCTTACGCATCAGGAAGCCTCTTTACGAAAGATTAACAACATATGTAACGAAAACTTTGATAGGAGCCAATTGCTGAATTTTTAGAACTGTGAACCACAGTAATGCCTACGGTAGAACCCTCTCTGAATAGTAAAAATTCCAATAGGTATGTTCTTTGACTCTATGGCAGATAAGTCTAAAATTTAATGTAACTTTACTGCACCTGAGCCTTCTATGCTGCGAGCAGAAGTTCACCTCAACCCAAGTTGGCCAACCATGGTCGTCACAAAGGTTCTCTCCACCATCTGCCCGAATGATTGAGGTATTTCCGAACCCACTTTAAAATAGGATTAACGTAAGTATGTAAATTCATAATATTCCTTGCCTCCATGTTTAGATGGTTGAACAATAACCAACTTGAAAGTATCCCAGAAACGTTGTTTGAAAGAACCCAGGACCTTAAAGCAATGTAAGTAAACCATTCTAAAGGTGCTGGAACTTAAATGTGGAGAAACTGATGTTTTGAAAGGAGTGCCGACGCCTGCTTTTATATTATAAAGGTGCAGCTGTCACACGAAATTATTTTTGGGCAGGAACTTGCAAGCTTCCTCAATGTTAGTGTCCACTGTGGGTGTCCATTAGGGCTAATGCAACGCTCACTACCCTGGTGGCAGTTTGAGCAGTCTGGCCCGATACCGCTCTATGCTCTTTAGAAGCGCAGATTATCACTGCTGTCCCACATGCGGCTGTCACCGATAATCACATGGGTACAAGTAGTTGGTGTTCTCTCGTTTAAATAGTTTCAAATTGCACTGATAAGCAGATCAAACTATATATATATATGTGTACCTATAGTTATGTATATAAGCGAAGTTGTTAGTATTAATATCGATCTTTAAGAGCGACTGTCTGTAAAAATCGAGAATCGTCGGACAGTTTTGAAAAATTCGATTTCTTTATACTTTGTCCATAAGACCCTTTGAATAAACTATTTTCGAAAATAGCATTAAAAGTTTTGGCCGATTTTTATTTTTGGCGAAATCGCGGAAAGTTGAAATTCCCATCCGAGGGTGTCTGGCGCCTTTCGAAATGGTGTCAAAAATGGGGCATATTTGATAACCGCTCACGACCGATTGAAACCCCGTTCGAAATCGAATATCTCACAACTGATTTATCTATTAGTAAGCTATCAAGACACTTAATTTCAGCTACACAGACGTTTTATTTATTTTTATTTTCTCACTATGGTAAGGACACTTTGAAGCTGCTAGAGAAAACATTGAAAAACCGGGAAATTCAATGCAATATTTCTCCAGTACGCTATACGATTTTGACAAAAAAACAATTTTCCCTTAAAACTCAACTATAGTAGTTTGTCACCACAAAATATCTAACTTCGCCTGCAAAAAGCCTGACTTTTAGAGGAAGAGTTCTAAGCACTACTTTGACCTATTGTAACGCAATCTAACACTTGAGCGTTACCAAACACTGATGGGCCTAAACTGCTCTTAGAAAATATTCTATGCCTATAAATGACTGTGTTTAGATTTGCATTTATCATTCGACAGCAGGAGTATAACTTTTATAAATATTAAGACGATAATATTCAACAATCTAGATATCGAACTGTAACAATGTTCATCTAGTAGTAACGCGATACGCGTTAATAACACGATACAACAACAACAAATGCCTAATGTAATAATCTTGCACATATTACTAATTTTAGGGTTGTAAACAAAAGTAGTGAACAAAACTGAATAAAACAATGTTTCAACTCTGTACATATGTTATTTTGAAGGAATGAGCGACTGTAGTCATTATTATTGGCAATAATACTCGACTACCGTTACTTCTTTCTGACAGGCTAACACGTAGTCGGCTGTACAAACATCTATATGTCGCTACTGGCTTCAACCACCACACGATTGAAGCGTATATACATGAAAATTCAGCTTTGAACTAAAATTATATTATAAATAATACCTGGTTCGTTAATAAAAAGGCCAAATTCAATGCGGTCGGTGAGATTATTAATTCGCAAATTGCAAATTCAGTTACTCACATTCACCTTCCAACACTAGCTAGGTCTACATTTGTACTTGTTACATGTTCTCAGCTGCTATTTATCCGTCCCGATTTGTAGACATTTTCATTTAATCTGCCATATTCTTGATTTCTTGTTTCTTGTGGTTGATTCAATTCAGTTTAACGATAAATAACCGTAGCAATGGGGATGAAGGATAACAAGTGAATCCTGTGAAATCTCGAAGCAAAAAACTTTTCGTCAATAAACTTGTAATTGTTAAACGTACTAATTCTTGGAACTTTCTCTTTCACGAGGTTGGACTCGTCGAGTCTGTCAACTGCAACAACTCTTACTCCAGCAATCCCACCGTATGACAATAGCGCGTCTCTCATCTCCTGAGTTGTTGTCACATCATATCCCACTTTGATGTATAATCGAATGTGGGACTTGGCGGTTGCAGCCAACCTGTCAGCAGCTCCCTTTCCACCTTGTGTGTCACTGAAATCGATACCTTCTATTTTGATGCCGGTAGTGTTTTTTCAGTGGTAGGACAGGAGAGGATTGTGGTGGCAGAATGATAGCATCCAGCATTATCTTGGCGGAAATAGGCTTTGACGATCTCGGGATGCTCGTTCATTGAGTTTTCGAGGATGTGCTTCATCATAATCACCACAGCAGGGCTGTCTTGACTGCAAAACTGAATTAGATCGATAAATGTTTGCCATTGTAGCTCACCTTGTTCCCGACGATAAACTACTGATATGTGATATGAAATCACCCTTTTGCCGAACCAATCACTTTGCGATTCTCGTACATATGAGGGATAAACTTCATGGCCCAATCATTAATGACGAGTACGGTGCTGTTGTCGATGGTGTCTAAGATGTCATGTCGGGCTTGATCTTGGTGCACTGACTTTAGCTGGTGGCACTTCTAGGACTGTATTGCACGTTTGGCTGTACCATGGATGTACAATGCCTCGTCTAGGTCGTCCTTACTTGGAAAGGAGATTTCCCTTATGAGTCCTTCTGTTTCCTTGATGGCACTACCCCGAGCTTCACAATGCTCTCAACTCTTATCATGCTTGTGTCCGCATCGTTTTTGCAGGGTTTTGTCTGAAGGACTGCTTGTAGCATATACGCTGCAGTGGTCGGCAATCTGAATTCCTCGCTGACATGTACCTACGGTTTAAAAAAAAACTTCAATAAATAATATTTCATAAATGAAAGGTTCTCTTTTTGATACAATCAGTGACAAAAGTGCTGGGACACTTGGTTTTATATTGTAAAATTTCCCTTTGTTTCCACCCCACTCCCCCAATTCAAAGTTGCTCGTTATGCAGACACATTGTTCGCAGTGAGGTATGCCCCTTTACCTCTTTAGTCGTACTCAACATTGAACAAGGTGGGAGAGGGAGGGATAGCACACTTTTAGTCCGAAAATGTTATATATATTGAGAATTCCTCGAAAATTGTTAGTGTCCCAAGGTTTTTTGTCACTGATTGTAGGTATTCAAAGTTTCAAAGTTTTTATTAAAATACCTTGGCAGTATGATTGAATTACGGGAATTTTACATGGCTATATATACAGAGTATAAAATATAAATATACAAGTTATTTAAATAGGTCAAAATACATTATCTTAAAATCTAAGTATCTACAGCATATTTATACGTAATAAAACTCGCCAGTCTTGAAGTCCTTGTATTATTTAAGTGTTCAGACGTATTACCAGACCTAAGGCTATCGCCGTGATTCACGGTATGATGGTTAGCTGCGAGCAAGGATTTTAATGGTCCTCTTGTCTGATTTTGTTCTAAAAATCGTTTACAGATATTGCCTCTTCTATCAGATAGTAACTGCAGCTTGGCATAGGCAATTGCCATGTCATAGTGCAAATTCGGGTACATAATCCTCATAGCGCGCTTCTGAATGGACTCGATGTTATCACTTAGGTAAGCAGGTAGGTCAGCCCATACTGGAACAGCATATTCAAGAACAGGTCGTATTGAGCTACGGTAGATTGTTATTAACTCAGTTGAATGGTAACCAGCTCTCCGCAATTGGCACATAATATAGAGTCGTTTGCAAGCTTTCTTAATAACAATCTCGAAATGGTTGGACCACGTTAAATCATTACTCAGGTTAACACCGAGGAGTTTAAAAGTTGTAACAGATTCAACAGGGCAATTAAGAATAACCAAAGGAGCTTGAGATGGGATACGGTATTGTAAGGTGTCGATTATCATTTCGTTGCATTTTTTTGGTTTTGATCGCATGCTTCGTGCACACGCGAATTGATATATAGTATTAACAATATGAGGCATAATACTGGGTGAGCAACGAGGAATTATTTGGCGGTAGACAAGATCGTCGACAAACTTAATTTTGAAATGCCAATCACTGGCCAATGAGTTCACCAAAATTGAAAACAGAATAGGGCCAAGTTTAGTTCCTTGCGGTATGCCCCCGTTCGCAGCAACAAACTCTGAAGTAGTTCCATTTGTCTCAACGCACTGGGTGCGATTCGTCAAGAATGATCTTATCCATCTGATTATTACAGGATGGACATCTGACTTCCTCAATTCTATTAACAATACGGTACGTTATGGTCTACCAAATCAAATCCTTTGCTGAAATCAGCAAAGAAGATTCTGTCCGAACAGTTTCCCCTTTCAAGTGCTTCGAGAATATTATGAAGAAGGAATACAAGAGCATGGGTAGTAGACCAGCCTTTCGTAGCAAATTGGAAAGGGTCTAGCTTATCAGATATTTGACGGAGTCGATGATCTTAAGGTGAATCCTTCCATGAGTTTCGACACTTGTGGGGTAAGTTAAATCGGCCGGAGGTCATTCTCAACAGTTTTTGGTGGAGTGCATTTAGGAATAGGCGAGATAATGGACCTTTTCATCTGCACAGGAATTTGACCACAAATCATTGACGAATTATAAATGTTAGCGACCACTGGAGCTAGGTCGATCGCAAACTCTTTCAGTATCCTGTTAGGCATAAAATCAGGGCCTTGTGTTTTCCCACACTTAACGTTTGTAAGTTCCTTATAAACTTCCCATTCGGTGGTTAGAAATTCTTCGGGGACGTAAATAAGAACTTTATCGAGGTCTTCAGGAGGAAGAGGGTGGAAACCTGACGTAAGACCAACGAGGAATTCATGAATTTTCTCAACTAGCACTGCCAAGGTTGGGGTCTCTTGATTTAACAATTGGTGATACCATTCTTTTTATCACTAGTTCCATTCAAACGTTTAGTTTCCTTCCACTATTTTGAAACATCGCCGTTTTCTTTAAGGTTCCTAACTCTTTGGCTGTAATAGGCAGCATTACAATGTTTTATTTCAAGATGGGTTTTATTTCGTAACTGCTTATATTCTTCGGAGGACTTGCCATATTTCGAAAACCTGTCTCTTTAGTGTAAGTGACTTCAGCTTGGACGTCATCCTCGGTTTGTCCGTCGGTGAGATTTTACAATGCCGTACGGATAAAAAAGAATCAATAGCTCTAGAGAGCGTTTCCTGGAATAAATTGTATTTTTCATCACAGTTCTCCAGTAGATATACATCATCCCATTCTTTAGTTGTTATCCAATGCCCAAAAGCCCTAATATTGCTATCTCTCATTTCACGCTTATATTTAGTCGTTTTATCCATGCTTCGCTCTGGTTTATTGTTGAACAACGGGCTTGATAATAACTGCAAAATGATCACTAGTTCCGATCTTTGGTAATTGCATTGGTTTAGCAAACAATTTTGGTTTATTTACAAAACACATGTCTAAATGCCGGTATCTCTCGTTTTAACATCGATTAACTATGCCATACCTAATCTTTTAGAGATGTCGCAAATCTTCAAACCCGTACTCGTAGGATCAAAATCACCAGCTATAACCAATAATGCATTGGGGATATTTGGAAAGAAACTTGTTTGTGTTACACTGTAAATGATTTTGTAAATGATTGTTACATTGAATAAAGGGACTCGTTATCTTGCGCTGTAGACGATGGTGGATGGTAAACAGTAGCGAAGAGAATTATAGATATATATCGGGGAAGTCGACGAGGACGAAATGTGACTCATAACGCTTAGATATCCGGATGATCAAATTCAATTAATCTTTCAGCAGTATAAGAACTCCAACGGCAACACCAAGGCAACATAAAGGCAACACCACCATGGCCGACACCGTTAGGCGTCACAGTGCTGGATCGATCCCTGCTAAAAAGGTCGAAATTTGTAATGTCTACTGCTGAATCTGGAATTGCACCAGATAACCACGTCTCAGTAACAACGGCCACATCAATATAATTTGCATGGGTCACCAGCTCTACTTCACCGACTTTTGGCATTAGAGATCTAAGGTTTGCTATCACGAAAGTGGGAAGGTTTGTATAACAATTCTTCGAGTTAGGTCTGATGGAATGAGTCGCCCCTTCCTCACCAGTAGAGAAACTATTTGTATAAGTTGAAATGGGAATATAAATTAAGTTATCAGGATTGCTTTTCTTAAATGTTGATCTAAACTTATCCTCGTTCCTTCTCGTTAGCACACAGGGGATGTATGATCTTACTGGTTGGTCGAGTGTCCCATTATTCGATGGACAAAATCTAGATACCTCCCCCATTCCACTTTTTGGCTCTGGGCCGTAGGTCGCGATGATGGGTTGTTGCAGTTCGGTATCTAGATTGTTGAATATTATCGTCTTAATATTTATAAAAGTTATACTCCTGCTGTCGAATGATAAATACAAATCTAAACACAGTCATTTATAGGCATAGAATATTTTCTAAGAGCAGTTTAGACCCATCAGTGTTTGGTAACGCTCGGTAAAAATCGTATAGCGTACTGGAGAAATATTGCATTGAATTTCCCGGTTTTTCAATGTTTTCTCTAGCAGCTTCAGAGTCCTTACCATAGTGAGAAAATAAAAATAAATAAAACGTCTGTGTAGCTGAAATTAAGTGTCTTGATAGCTTACTAATAGATAAATCAGTTGTGAGATATTCGATTTCGAACGGGGTTTCAATCGGTCGTGAGCGGTTATCAAATATGTCCGATTTTTGACCCATTTCGAAAGGCGCCAAACACCCTCGGATGGGAATTTGAACTTTCCGCGATTTCGCCAAAAATAAAAATCGGCCAAAATGTTTAATGCTATTTTCGAAAATAGTTTACTCAAAGGGTCTTTTGGGCAAAGTATAAAGAAATAGAATTTTTCAAAACTGTCCGACGATTCTCGATTTTTACACACAGTCACTTTTAAAGATCGATATTAATACTAACAATTATTTTATCAATATTACGACACGGATTCACATTTACGTCATGTTATTGGTAAATACATTTATGATCCCTACAGTAACACTTGCCCCTTAGCCCCCGCCAAATTGTTTGTTCTTAAACGTCTTGAGAGAAGGAATTATTTCATGTCTTAGAGTTAATTCATGAATTTTCTATTTCTGCGACAACTAACTCTTCATTCATATAAAACTACTGTGTGTCTTTCAGCATCTTAACGCGGAACAAAATCGTGAAAATTCCAAATAACCTATTCGCAAAAAGCCTCAAACTTGAAGTAATGTAAGTAAACTAAGTATCTTACTGAACCAGTTGCGAAGTTAAGCATAGCAACTGGTCATGGTATGCAAATTAGCAAATTATAGTTTATTGTAATGGGTCATATTTAAAATACTTTTTATGCACGAATGTCGTAGTTAATTTGAAATTTGTACAGAACAACTTGTTGTCATGTACCCAAGTTTGCTAATTTGAGTAACATGACCTATTCTATGCTTACCTTTGCCTTAACTTAGGCCTCTTTTACCGACCAACCTTGCCTAATTTTTCAACCAAGGTTGATTTATCCATCCGCATAGTAATTCACACCGACCAACCTATCATCTTTTATCTAGAAACCTAGAATCTTTTAGTGACCAACTAATTTTTAATTTATCTTTTTTTCACCGGCTAATCAAGGTTTTCCCTAAATATCCTGCGTTTTAACGACCGATTCGCCGAAGGGTGTCCCTCCACTAAACCCTGCACAGTAAGCCCCAGATAATAACTTAATAATCATAGAGCCTTATTTGTGAGAAAAATAAACTGCGGCGACAATAAGCCGTCGACATTTGTGGCAATGGCCTCCAGTAAAGTTTGTTCGCAATGACAACAAGCTGTGTACACCGCCAATATGACCATTTTCACGTCTTCAGGATGGATGACGTCTGTTATGTTTCTGGCTCTCTTATTGCGATTCGTTCGTACAATACCCGGTGTGTTAGCAAGTGACACTTCACATTTCTCAGCATGCGGAAAACATCTAAACAATACAATTATGCGCATATAGTTAATAGTTAATGGTTAATCAGTAAGTATCGTTACATCCCCTTTTCCTTCAAAATAAAAGTTATGTGATGCAACGTCTGTTCGATTGTTCGATAGTTGTGATATTAGTTAATGTGTAGTTTGTTTATACAAATATAGTAATTATCGACTGTAATCCTTTAGGTATGAAGGTTTTCTTTTGATTCTTGGCAGTCTTGTGTCTTGGTTCTTCGGCACCTTCACGTTGCTCCGCCTAAACTGATGTTGATCTTGGGGTGCTTGGTCGGTTACTTCATCTTGAATTGTACAAGGGCTATCCTTTATCAAGGTCTCATCTTTTTTGCTGCAAGTAGTTCTCTGGTCTTCTTCAGATCAGTTCTGTTGCGGCGATAGCTACCGGTGTCTGTTTCAATTTCACAGGAGCGTTCATCAACCTCTGGTAACATCTTTCTTCTATTTCTTTTTATTTAAAACAACTGGTCGCATTCGTATTGTGTCCCCTTCTGTTACCGGTCTTATTTCCTTGGGTTTCTTGTTGTAGTGTTGCTGTTGCTGTAATGCTGTTCTTGTTTTCGTGCAGCCTGTTGCATGATTCTTCACGAATTCGTTCCTTGTGGCTGGAGTAACTTCGTGGCAAAAGTGTTTTAGTGCGTCAGCTCATGAGTCGATCAACTGGGCTTGAGCCATTCCTTCTTTTGGGGTATTGCGATAGGTAAGGATGGCTAGGTAGGGATCTCCTTCAGCTGTCTTTGCCTTTCGAAGTAAGTTCTTAACAGCCTTTACTGCCGACTCGGCTTTTCCATTTGCTTGTGAATGGGCTGCCGTTGTCACTGATGACGATGTCTGGACTTTCATGTCTTGCGAAATGGCTTTTGACTTTGCTATGGTGGTAGTCGTTTTTGTGTCTTGAAGCTTATCAACTTCCCAATAATTGGAGAAGTAATCAACGGTGACTAGAAAGTCGTTACCGTCATATGTGACGACTTTTTCCCATGGTCGCTGTGTCAGTTCGTGACACATGAGGGTCTTGCGCCGCTGACGTGTTTCATATTGCCGACATGTTTCGCATTGGGCAATATACAGTATTCTTTCAATTCAGCATTTATTCCTGGGCAGAACATGTTCTCTCTGGCTCTTTTTAAGCACATTTCCATTCCAATATGAGAACTACGTATCTCCTTCATGCTCGGTCGTAGAATGGTCTGACATCTTCGTGTATTCTGGACTTTTCATTCGGCTAACCCGTTACTATGACGTCCTTTAATTGCTGTAACGCCGGATCTTTTTGGGTTTCTTGTATCAAACTCGCTCGTCGTGGCTAGGACATGGGCATGTATTGAACTGCAGCTACTTGCTCAAGTTCTTTCTGGGGATATTCTGTTGCATTCTTCAGGTTTGCTCTACAGAGTGTATCAGCCAGATACATTTAATGTCCAGGCTTGCAAATTATTTCTTTATCATATATCTGTAGGCGGAATATCATGCCTTGTAGCCTTTTCGGGGCATTTTGTAATGGCTTTCTCACGATCGATTGTAGTGGTTTGTGATCAGATTTGATGTTGACGAGTCTTCCGTATGTATTACTGGTTGAACTTTTCCACTGCGTACACCACTGCCAGCATCTCTTTTTCGGTTTGTGCGTACCTTGTTTCGGTGTCGGTGAGAGCGCAGCTTGCGAAGGCGATTGAATGTCCCTCCTATAACGAGGCTGCTCCCAGGCCTTTCTAGTTTGCATCACATTGCACTGTTAGTTGTTTCTTTGGGTTGTAGAACTTTAACAGAGTGGCTTCTGCTGCCAATTACTGGACTTGATGGAATGCCTTATCGTGGAGATCGGTCCACTGCCACTCTACATCTTTGTGCGTTAGCTGTCGGAGTGGTTCCATAACATCGGACATACCTGGTAGGAATTTGGCTAGGTACGTGACGAACCCACAGAAACGTGATAGGGCTTTGGCGTCATATGGCTTTGACATCTTCTTTACTGCTTCCACTCTGTTAGGGTCGGGTTTCAAGCCCTCGTTTATCACAAGATGACCAAGATACGGTATTGCAGTTTGCTTCAGCTTCATCTTCTTATGACTCAGCTTGATTCCTTTAACCTGGCTTCGTTGAAGAAGTGCTTCAAACTTCCTGCCGTGGTCGATGTTTGGTTTTTCTGTGGTGTCCCTTGCGCCATAGATGATAATATCGTCTGCAATGCTGAAAATTCCGTCCAAACCTTCGAGTGCTCGTTCGAGGCCTTTCTGAAATATTTCTGATGCAACATATAAGCCAAACATTAGTCGTGTCCATCTATATCGACCAAAAAGAGTATCGGAAGTGGTAAGTAGGCTCGATTCCTTATCTAGGGCCACATGCCAGTAGCCATTTCTTGCATCTGCTGTGGTAAAGACCTTTGGCTTTGGAAAACTCTGGTAGAATGTCGTAGAATATTACCGGCAGTGGGTATCTCTCTCTTTTCAGTGCCTGGGTCAAATGCCTTGGATCAACTTATACCTGGAGCTCTCTGATTTCTTCGTGGCAAGTACCAAGTTGCTGATCCAATCCGTCGGTTTGTCGACTGGTGTTACAACGCCTAATTTCTCCACTCTGTCTGATTAACCTTTGAGCTCAGGTTCCATGGCCAGGAGTACTCTTCTGGCGGACTACTCTTGGCTGAGCTTGTGGGTCAACTTCTAAATGTTGGTGCCAGGTAATGTTCCAAGTTCTCCCTCAAAGATGTCACGGTACTACTACTGGTACTGGATCCTTTCTTTGTCGGATTTGGCAATTTCATGGCTGACAAAGAATACGACTTTGAAGTTTTCGGCGCTGACTTCGATGAGATTCATTCGTTGTATGGCAGCGGCTCCAAGCAGGGGTGTTGATAGTTCTTCCACTACCGTGAAATCGGTGTTATATTTCTTACGGTTCTTTGCATTTTTTATTGTCACCCGAGTGGTTCCAATCGGTCTGATCTTGGTTTTGTTCTACATTTGTAGGACTTTTGATGATGGTTTAAGTTGGTATTTCTCAAAGTATTTCTTCGGCAAAACGTTCACCGTTGTTCCACAGCCAATGTGAAGGTTAATATTCTGATCGTTTACTATCATTTCCGCGTAGATTTCTTTACGGCGTCCTTCCGGTCCCTAATGATGTTGACTGGTTGGTGTTTCACTATAATGTTGTCAATAGAATCCGTATCACTCGAACTACTTGAATAATCCTGTACCTGATTGGTCTTCTCTCGTGTATTCATACATTTTCGGGTGAAATGGTTGATCTGTCCCCGTGCCGGGCATTGTGTTTTGTCTTGTATGTGCTTTTGACCACAATATGGGCATTCTCGTTCCTCTAGCTTGCTTATGTTGTTAGATGCGGGGAAACGCTTAGTACGCTTCTTATCAAATTTCACGGTTCTGTTGGAAACGCCTTGTATTTTATCATCTTCTTGACTTTATAACTAATTTCTTCAATTGGTTTGAAGTAGCTTTGCTGTTGCGGCAATTATCGGTACATTTTTCCAACGTTAGTTTGGCTTCTTGTAGTAGACGCTTTCTTCTTTGCGTGTTTCGTATGCCAAGTACCATTCTGTCACGGATGATCGAGTCTTTCAAACAATTGGAAAACCCACATATCCGTGCTAACGATCGCAGCTCGGTGATATATTCGTCAATGGTTTCAGTCTCTTCTTGGTTTCGGCTGTTGAATAGATAACGTCTGTTTGTTTCATTCGTCAAACCTTTTGCATATTTCTCAAACGGTTCTATAATATTTTATAAATTCTTTCGATCAGCGTCGCCCATATCGAATGCGTTGTAAATTCGCACGGCTGCGGCCCAATCAAGTATCAGAACATGGATATTATTATTATTAAAACTTTATTTAAAAACATGGGATCCAGTTCACTTAATGTGCTCTTCCCCGGAGCCGCGTATAAACTAACTACAATAAAAAACGTATTTAAAATACCAAATAATCAATGACTTACACATATTGACATTAAAGTTTTAAGACTACCTAAACACAAGACTTAAATTCAGTCATTCAATGACTTACATATATTGACA
>JBAHVQ010178926.1:6523-16781 GCA_036872915.1 Nanipora kamurai
GATGGTAGTAGTGATGGTAGTAGGGAAGGGAGAAATGATAGTAATGGTGGTAGTGATGGTGACAGTAATTATGGTTGTGGTGATCGCAGTGGTGATGGTAGTAGTGATGGTAGTAGGGAAGGGAGAAATGATAGTAATGGTGGTAGTGATGGTGACAGTAATTATGGTTGTGGTGATCGCAGTGGTGATGGTAGTAGTGATGGTAGTAGGGAAGGGAGAAATGATAGTAATGGTGGTAGTGATGGTGACAGTAATTATGGTTGTGGTGATCGCAGTGGTGATGGTAGTAGTGATGGTAGTAGGGAAGGGAGAAATGATAGTAATGGTGGTAGTGATGGTGACAGTAATTATGGTTGGGGTGATCGCAGTGGTGATGGTAATAATGGTAGTGGTGATGGTGATGATGGTAGTGATAATAGCGATGATGGTGATGATGATAATGAAGGTGACGATGATGGTGATGACCGAACGTTACTATTATTTCACTCGTCTGGTGTAGGGTGAACGACTATTCCCGTCGTGGAAATCCATATTTAGAAAAAACGAAGCCTTCAATCCAAATATTCCTCTGTTATCATTTGATGGGCATGACGTTAGGAAACATCCTCGATGGTATGACAGTTTAGATGTTGTAGTTGTTGTGGTTGTTGCTGTTTTTGTTATTGTTGTTGTCGCTGCTGCTGTAGTCTGGGTGTAGAATGTGGCTTCTACCACGTTTGTTACTGCTGCTGTTGCTACACTCTTGTTGTTATAATTATCGTTACTTTTGTTGTTGCTGTTGTTGTTGTTGTTGTTGTTATGGTTATTTATTTGTTTTTATTACCATTACTATTGCTGTTGCTGATGCTAATGTATCTTTCGTATGTATGCATGTTAACCGTTATCAAATTACCAACTTATAATTTTACAGGCCTTTAAAACTAATCTGGCACGGTTCTACAAAAGATGGACACCTTACGCCTCACAACTGTTTACGCTGGATTGACGAAGGTCGAAAATCGTTCAGCTACGCTGCTCCGATCAACGGCACAACTAGTGTCTTAGAACCACAACAGTTTTATTGCTACAATCCCTTTATAGTACTTTGCGTTCAAGTAGGAGTACGACGATAATTTGCAATGAACTTAGAAAACGGAGTTCTCATAAACATGCGTGGCTATATATCCAGTTGCTGTTTGTAGCGTCGATATATTAGGTCCTCACATGGGCTAGAAGGCTACGGTTCAGAGGTTGTAGAGCAAAGCAAAAACACTACATTACGCTGAGATAATTCCATACATGTGTATATCGATGTGAGTTTGTTTTCCGAGTTCGTACGTATTGCTTGTGGACAATATTGCCCATACTGTACCCAAGAAGTGATTTCAGAAACTTTCAAACGAGCAAGGATTTTACGGCCAAATCATACATTTTTCAAAATGTTGTAGGAAATAACAATACCAGATATGTTTTTAAGAATCTGCGGTCACAGCTTTAAATTTTCAAATAGCTCTCCATTTCTTGAGTATAACAGAAATCCACAGCCCGCGAGATTAATGCATATTGTGTTTGGTTTCACTGCATTCGGAGTCATGTGGAATATAAGTTGAACTACTGTAAGAATGGCAGCAACAATATAAAGTGTAATTATATTTTCTGAATGCTCTGACAATGCATATGATTTTATAGCCATTTATCCATTAGTAAGTTCCTAGTAAATATTACACCTGGTTGCAAAATAGCATGGATGGGAAATATCATTCAGGTGTGAATCACACCGTTCAGGTGTGAAATAAGGTGAATGCGATATATTTTTGAACGAGCTTTTGTCTAGTTATTTTAATGTCGCAAAAATTCTGTGTCCTACAGTAGTGATTAAGGCCATCGGGGACGGACCATTTTATTTTTAGGGGGAGGGATTGGGCAATTACTAAAAAAAAAAATTCCTGCACGGCAAAAGTTTCGAGAAAAAATCAAGTACAGCTATCCAAAGGAAAGAAAATTCGAGTCCTCTCTCTCCTGTGAAAAAAATTAAACAAATAGGTGAAAAAAAATTCTTGCTAAAAAAAAACAATGCTCACCCCCAAAAATAAAATGGTCTGTCAGTTATCTTTTTTAGATAGGAACAAAACAATGTTTACCTTAATGCTTTGCGCAAGATTGAGAACAACTCGACAAAATCTTTAGGTATTAATAAGTTTATAGGTTTATTACTTTGCATATAAATTATTCATATTTATAAATTGAAATGATTAAAAAGGAAAAAACATCTGTTGTTTACCTTCGTTCGTTAGTGTTCGTTTGGTTATTCATCGCATGAACGACATCCCCTGCTTTTCTAGTGTTGGCTGTCTTTTCAAGTCTTTGCTGATCAAACTGGGAACGCCAAGGATCCAGAAAAAAACTTTCAGGTCCAGACGGGACTCGAACCCGCAACCAAACAAACATACAAACATCGTCTACTTTTGCTTCTTTCATCTTCTTTTCTTCCGTTCATATCTCATATTTTAACAAAGCCTTCCTTACCTTGCCTTGTCTTAATTGCGTTGCCTTTTCTACCCTGCCTTCCTTCTCCAATCCTCCACGCTTGTCCATTGAGCTCAAGCTGTTTGGAGGCAACTTCAGGCGAAATTCTTGACTAAAATTGCTTCATACAGGAGGCGTGGAACTGAATGTGACAAGGCGTTCGGTAAGGAGCTGTGACATCCACGTTTTAGTTGTTGTAAAAAACTCGAGCGAGCGGCCCTGTGGCACAGATGGATTTTAAAAGACAATCCGTACATTGAGGGAAGTATTATTGGCAGACGGGCTCTGATAGTCTTGGTATTTAGTCTGTTTTAATTGTTTGACGCGTTAAATATGTCTTTTTCCACTACACATGGGAATGAAGTTAGAGAACGGTAGAGGAACTTTTATTTCCATGATGAACTATAAGTTACTTGCTGTTTTGCTGCGCTTTTAGCACCTTAGTGACAGTGGGTTTTCTCTTTGACGAGTAAAATCGTCTGGCATTAGCCAGAGTAAAATACTAAAGTCTCCATCAGTCACTGGTGGTACCAAGGAATCACTCGAACCATTAACATTAAGAATGCTGGAAGTATAACGCTACTTTTTCCCCTCAATGTTTGTTCTTAATGGAAATAATTTACTAAAGGGGCCGCTGTTGATGTTTTCGCTTCAACGTTTAACAGGCGTCCCGCGTGAATGACGTCGATTACTTACGTCATGATGACGTCATCTAATTACAAGGCAATGACATTTCATTATGAAGCATCGTCTTACATATTATTTCGCTGATTCCAATTTTCACAGATGTTGGTGTCTTAGCTGCGGAGAAAAAACGATAAGGTTAGTGCTTTATACAGGTAATCATTGAAACATTTGATAGAACAAAACGGATCTACAAGTCACCATCCCCCCACCCCACTGACAAATTGTGGTCGAAGAAAAGGAAGTACGCAATCTCTCTTCGGAATCGCTTACCCTGTCCATTCACATGGAAACAACATTGGGAAAGGGAGATTAAATTCATCATGCTCATAATTCATGTGATTACTGGGAAAATTTTTAAACACTACAAAGATCGGAAAAAGTCGACGATGTCAGAATCTTTCTCGGGCAGTCTCGACGTGGGCGAGAAGGCCACGAACTTTTCCCGGTAGTTCTCTAAAATTTTTACAGTAGTAGCGAAGTAATGACGACGTTGAACTTCAAAATTCTCATAAAGAAATAGAAGATGTTCGTTTAGGAATGTGCTATTAAATTTCTACATTTTTACAATGCGTTTTATCAACTATGACTCACAAAGAAGGATTCTTGTGTCCCGTCTGCATCTCCGAATTTGCAAGCGTAACAGATTTGGAGAAACATTGGGCATCGACTCACGAAACAGAGGACAGTAAACATAGTACAGCTAGTACCACAAGTTCTGAGGTCAGTGTTCTGAGGAAAAAATTCTGGAAAACTGACGTAAAGTAATTCTGTCCAATCACACTTCTCCGGTTCTTTTTCAAAATTCGCAAATTTTCGAAGGATTGAGGTGGTTATTTGTATTGGTTGACGAGATGCGAATGAGACTTGATATCTAAAGTACGTTAACACCTTTGCTTTGAAAACTGAACGTGATGAATGGTTTAATTTGACTTGCAAAAGTTGTCAAACGGAAGAAGCTGTCATTGCTGTCCTTCCTATTGTTTCAATTCGATATTTCGAGTGGCACTGTGTTCATAAAATATTTTTGGATAAAAGCTGAAACTTGGCATCCTAAACTCTGGTATTTTGAATAAGGTTGGTATGTAGAAGTGAACGATTCAAAACGGCGTCCACTTTTTTTGCCTCGGCATGACCACTGAATGGCCTGAAATTGTTACTGGTTATACTGTCGTGGGCAATAACATAGTTGGTAATGATATGGGTCCTTTGGCTACCTTCGATTCTCATTTTTGGCTAGTTTAATGCTCAACATTTTATTAAACGATTCATCATAATTACCTTCGTCGTAATTGTTTACGTCAACCACAAGAGGATGCATTTGAACTATAATGTTTGTTACCATATTTTAACCAGAGACTTCAATGCCACGCGTAACAAATGAAATTCAACAAAACAATCCGTGGCTTATTAACATTTCAATTAAATTTAAAGGAGATTGTCTGAAGGTATCGATGTAACAGCTCACACAAAATCAGTCGAATCAAGGGCTTTAAATCGTACTTGTGCTCTAACAGTTTTATCCGCACCTATGAAAGAGATTGATAAGATTTCGTTCCAAATGTTGAACCTTCTTGTTTTACAAGTATATGTTTATCACAACTGTACTCAATCCTAGTTGACGCAACTGGTATAAACATTCAATGAAAATTATTTATTGAATAACTCATGTGGCATTCATGTGAATGGTTTAACAAAACAATTTGTTAAATATATTAAGATATATAAGACAAATCCTGAATTGGTTTGTACATGAGTTAAGATACAAAATACAACTGTATGTGGATGATAATACTATATGTAAGGAGGGGTCGAGTGACTCACATATAGTACTATACTGACATTTGTGACACTACTCTAATGATCTGATCTTGATGAGCCCACTGGATGTTGAGAGTTTTATGTGGTAATACATTTCTACTTTTGTGTTGTAGTCACACAAGAATCATAATTTTGTATATGCTGCCAGCCCTCTGTTTAATACATGTGCTGTTTGTATAAATGAAGAATCCTTCACAGGAGTTACATGTTCTGGTAGGTTATTGTTCCTTGATTATAGTGTTGCACTTATAATTTTGCACTAAAGCTGGTAATAAATGGCATAGAAATGTAGTTATAATTATGCTATAACAACAGAACTATTTTTCTGTTTTTGTCAGTCTTGTTGTTACTATAATAAAGATGGTAAATTGAGATCCCCAAACTCAGCTCATGAATTGGACTGACACTGCAACTTTAAATTGAGCTGCAGATTCAGGAGGTGTAAAACTTGTACAACATTTAAAGTGTATATGACGTGAAAATGAAGTTTTTGCTACATGAAAGAACTATTGAAATTATAACACAACATCTTTTACACTTCTTACATATCTCACTTTGTTCTTGAGATATTAAGATTTTTTTGATATGTAAATAACACCTTGCATACGTCACAGTGCATAATGAGTTGTAGTAAGATTAGCACTATTGTTGGTAATGTCACGTAAAATTTTGAATGTTGGTGTAGTTGCCTCATAACACAAAACAGACAAAGTTTCTAGTGATTTAATAGAATAATTTCAAAGATATTGGTGATTTTTTTTTAACTTGTTTTACATTATGATGTATACAAGGTGTAATTTACATATCAAATAAATCTTGATCCAGAACAAGTCAACAACGTAAAGAAATAAAGGAAGAAACAAACTCTGAACAATAGTGTCATCTTCATAACTCAAGATATGAGCTAAAATCAAGAGAGTTACAATGAAATTGTGATATTTCATCTTTATTTCAAAGACATCATCAGACAGATGACAGAATGAAGAGATATGGAAAAAGCTTAAAAACTGTTGCATTATAACTTCAAGAGTTCTTTCATATGAGAAAAACTTATTTTTCACTTCATATACACTGTATACTACTACAATATATTTTATATAACATGAAGGCAATCTAGCCAGAGATTAAACAAGTGTATCCTCCTACAGCTTTAATTTACTTAACACATCCACCAGCAGGCAACTCTGTAAGTGATTCTTAAAGTTTGTCTCGCCTTAGCCAGAGTAACATATTAAAGTGTGCCCTGGGGTCAGTTGTATAAAAACTGATTAATTTTAATAATGATTAGTGCTTAGTTTTAACCAATCAGGATCAGTGTATAAGAATTTAACTATGTCTTAATCACCCGACGGCTGATTTAATCGTGATTAAGAGTTTTGTACAACCGAGCCCTGGTCTGTTAATGGGTTAAAGAGTTAGACAAGAGATTTTTGTTTGAACTCACGTGGTCACAACAAATATCAGAAGTCATAAACTATGTAAATGTAAACAAATTGAATATTAATAGGAAATTTATTTTATGCAGTTATGCATACCTGATTGCTGTTACATTTTAATTTTTATAGCATGTGGATACACTTGTCATTCAAAGTGCTTATCTCAGGTCAGTGTATACTATAACAGCAATTTTGATTTGAATCTCAATTTCAGTTGCATTATTTAATTTCCGTTCTAATCTGAACTTTTATTTAAATTTGAATTTAAATTTCAAATTAGAAAAGATTGATTTACATTTAAATTATAATTTATTCCATTTAAACTGAATTTAATTGATTTAATGAAGTCCTGTGATTAGCTAAAAGTATGTTATGGATCATATAAAAGCTTCAAAAGCATGTTGTTTTTTTTTGCCCAGGGCTCTTCCCTTGGGCAAGTAAAATCAACTCGTGTTAGGCCAAAGTAAAATACTAAAGTGAGCCCTTGTCTACTAGTGGCTTAATGGTTATAGGCTAAACAACTTGATTTATCAAAGTTGTGAGCAACCAAGCTAAAGCAGTTTGCTTTCATTAAATAATTTGACCTTAAAAGCTGCTGCTTGGAATGTACAGCTGTAACTGAAGCTTTACATGTGTATTAATATTTACATAGATTCCTGTATGTGATAAGGCCAGTCAAAACAGTCTTCCAGAAAAGAAATTAAACAAAAAGGACCAGGTTAGTGAAAAATACGTTTATGCAGAGAAAGTCTGTTCTTCATAGCAATTTTATCAAAATATCTGGTAAACAAATAATTATATTGAATTGTACTTCAGACTGAAGTAAACATTTAAGTATTATGTTATACATGTAGTAGAGTTCCACAAACAGTTAATTTCTCTTGCAGTGAGGAAATTTCTGGAATTTTTAAAAATTGAGAGTTATTTGAAATAATGACTGGCTTGTTATCCATGTAACTTTAATCAGACAACTGTATAGAGCAGGAATCAGGAAATAGAATTCCATAAGGACCTCCCATTATGGGTCCAGTTTTCCTTAATGAAGAAATTGGAATACCCAGATAAAATGTATGGTGCTTGGTTACATCAAATTAAAACTAACTTTTGTCATATGTAACAATGGTAACTTTAATTCCACAACTACACAGAGCACAAATTTGAGCCCTTGTCACAAAAGTGGATAACAAATGTGCCACCACCGTGCATAGCTAATTGCAATTAGCACTCCTAGCATTTGAAAAACCACAACTACAGTTTTATCTCCAATGTGTTGTAGTCTTGGTAATTAGGAAAAAAACTTAGTGGAAAATTTAGTTCTTTGAACTTCATTCCTTCATTAGGATACCATTCATCTGGTTTACTGTGCTGTCACCTTGTGAGTGACAACATGGCCTTTAAGATCAGGTTCATGTACTTCAATACTAAGACTTCATTCTGACTTACATTATTTAGAAAATGTTTAACTCACATTTTCAGTCAGCTGGATGCAACAATAACTCTGGAGAAGATTGTGTAAGTACTGTAATTGTGAGAAGATGGTCAGTTGGTAAACATTAAAATAAACCTTAATTAACCATGCTGAAAGCTGTTCTTAGTTGTCCATAAATCTGACCTAAAACAAAATGTCGTGCTTCTGTAACTGTATTCTGTGAAGGTCAACTGATAGTTGTTCTATGCAGTGGCAAAGTGAAATATTCCTTGTAGTTTTTGGGTTTTTTATATAATGTGTTGATATCAGGGATAACAGGGTCTGTCCTTTGTCTGCAGTAATTCTACTTTTAAAAGCACCATCAATGTTCTTATTCATTTATCTCTTTTCAGAATGATGGAAAGCAAGGGACTTCAGTGAAATCAGTAAGTACCAGTGCGATTCTGGACTTGTTAAGATGGTCAGAATTTCCTTCAGGCTCTGATACTGATTGGCAATTTCCATTGCTAGATATAAATGTAATTTAAATAAACTGATCAGCTCTTTTCATCTCTTGCTATTCCCATATGGAGTTACATAATCTTTCTACATGTAATAATTTTTTTTAATTTTAGAACAAAACTTGTATATTTATCATGCTTGTTATAAACCTAAAGATGATCCTGTTGATTAAAAACATTTGTTTTTAAACTTCATATTATTCTTAATGTTATACCTTGTACCTATACATAATGTCATATTCATTTCATCTTTTAGAGCTACAAATCATTTCCTAAGAATATCCTTAAATACACAGTGTCAAGGTGGGCTGCTGTAACATATTCCTTAATTTGTTAAAAGTAAATGAATATTTGTCACATTAATTCAAGCTTGATTAAACAAGCTTGATGAAAATACATTGTTCTCTTCCAAGGATGTACTGTCACAAGAAATGCTTTTTAAGAATTTTGCACACACCTTTTTGAATATGAACTTAAGATGGCTCATATAACATTTCCACCTATTTTATCAGCTAACTGGCAGAAATTACATTTGAATTGATTTCTCTTGATAGAGGACGAAGTCGCCATGTTGATCATGAGTTTGACTTGGACCTCACATATATAACAGATAGAATTATCGGTAAGATACCACGAGCACATCGTATATTGATTCAATTGTTTCAACTCTTGATATAATCATGACGTGAAACCTGTATAAAAACAGCAAAAGAAAAAAAAAATACTGAATTAAATTTTTTTTCTCTTCATACTCAACAGCTATGTCGTTCCCAGCCACTGGTTTAGAAACAACATACCGTAATGACTTGAAAGATGTTGCAAAGATGTTGAAGAAGAAGCACCAGGATAATTACTTAGTAGGTTTTTGAAGTATAGACTTTTTAGTCTTTTTAATCTTCTTTTTTTTATTTTTAATCTTATCATTAAGGAAGAAACAGAGTTTGTAGTAAACACCTTGAATGTGAGTAGTTTTGAAGCGGTGACTCTTTCAACTGTGATCCAGTGATGCTGTCAAGATTTAAAAACTAAATTCGAACACTTGTTAATTTCAAGGTGTTTGAACCTATTTTTAGGTTCAGAATAACTCCTTTGGAAGATAAATTAAATCCTTCACATTTGCAGTGAACGCAAGATGTGCTTTTATAGTTTGGAGTAACTGGGCGAAATATTGACAATCATTAGCCAACCTATTCATTTACAATGTGTAGCTGGCTTTTTATTTGTTCTGTTTTTTGTTTTTTTCAAATAGGTTTTTAATTTATCAGAAAGAAGTTATGATATTTCTAAGCTTAATAACCAGGTTCGTACGTCACTCGTTTGGTAGCTTCCGAATATTATTACTTACTTAATGCTGAACACAAATTTGGTTCATGTGGGAACTTGGTAAATATCAGACGGCTAGTGGATGTTCATCAAGCTCGTTATCTCAGAAAAACGTTTTCTGAGCCCTAGACGGGAATCGAACTCGCACCCTTCTGATGAACGGTGAGACGCTCTAACGATGGAGCTACCACGACTCAGAGGGTGAGCTAGGGTGCAGGTTTGTCATATGTACTGCCTAAGAGGAAGTCACAATATGATGATAAAATATATATATATTAGACATAATATATATATAATATATTATGTTATAATATATTAATATATTATATATATAATATGCGGTGACAACCGCATGTGGGACAGTACTGACATGCGCACATCTAGAGAGAATGAAGCGGTATTGGACCAGAGTGCTCAAACTGCCACGAGGAAGTGAGCGTTGCATATATATATAATATATAATATATATATATATATATATATATAAAGAAAGTGAAACAGACGAAATTTGCTGTCGCTACTCTGAGTTTCACGCGCTTAGGCGATCATCAGGCAACTGA
>JBAHVQ010178957.1:0-10288 GCA_036872915.1 Nanipora kamurai
AGAAAAAATTTGCCATGCAAAAAATCAAGCGGCGATGCTAAGCCAGAGAATTTACATTGGCGGTAGTCCCGGTAAAAATCTTTCCATGCACATTGGGGACAACTAGCTAAATAGACAAGTTTAACCTGCCCATTTTGACAATTTCGGGGGTAATCTGGTTTCTTCATCCATTTCCTCTTCTGTTTAATCGCTTTGCTCGTTTGTTTCTTTCTCTCCAGAGTTGCTTTTGTCTTCCGCGTCATATTCTTCCCCAACTTTCGTGACAGCATCGCTAAAACTCGAGAGTATTGGATGAGGCTTCCGTCAATTTTGACGGCTCCAAGCCCTTTCAGTACAACATTTAATCCAAGAGGCTTAGAGATATCGGCATCGTACTCGGATACACAATATTCTACCAACTCTGCAATATTAGTGTTTGATATACAGTGGAAACTTTAATAGTGGACACCTCTACGTAGTAGATACCTCCATACAACTAAAGTGGAAAACGAAAATTTTTTACGAATACTTTCTCACAAAAAAACTCTGCCCAGCTGACACCGACAAACATCAATGTGAATTTAATGCACACAATAGGATTTTTGCAAGTTTACTTGGATAGGTTGAAAACTTGTACGTAGAAAAATAGTTATTTTGGGCGTCTACATCAATTATACTTTTTTGCATTCGCGTAATCGTTTCGTCAGGGATGAATTAACCACGCTTGAAAAGAATGGTGTACTTACAAAACTTCTGGTATCGTTTTCCCGTGACATACCCATTCGAGGACCAGACGATGGTGAAGCGCCGAAATATGTACAAGACAACATCCGAATTTGGAGAAATGACCTGTGTGACCTTATTTATAATTCTGGTGCATTCATCTTCGTCTGCGGGTGAGCAACTTCTGTGTTCTGTATCATTTTTATAAATCCTATTCCTGTTGCGTTTCTTTCCAAAAGTAATGCATTCTTCCCTTTGACACACTCCGAAACAGGTACATAAAATGATAGTTTCTCCTCAGACCTCCAACATTCGATAGTTTCTTCCCTTAGGTACCACGCTGCCCCCCCTTCACAAACACTTCGATCCTTCAACGTGCGTACACATTGTGCAGGAGTAGTTTCGTCTCTAGGGGTCGACTTTTCAAAATTCGATAAGCGCTAATGAAGGATTATGAGCTGATCTGTTATTTTACTTGAATGTATTTGGTTGATCGTTCGAATTCCAATTTCACGGAATCAAACTTTAATGAATTCACTCTTCCCTTAACGTGGTTCTGTGGCGAAACATGAGCACAATTTTTGAGCTTTGCGCCGTAGAGAAATGCCTTTGTTAATCAGAAATATGTGTTTATTAAAGTGCTGGCATTCTTTCATGGAAGGTTTGTTTCCACACTGCAACTCACCGAACTGTTTAATAGTTCTGATATTTAGGATTCATTTACAAGGATACTAAAGATAAATGACATTGTATTGTTGAGATTTAGCTCCACCAGTCCAACAAACTCGATAAAATCACAGACTTACTGTTTCAAAATTACTGTATACGAACTATCAACAACTCACAAGGATCACACCTTGGTAGTTTCTCCTCGTAGTCTGAGCCCGCGCTCTCTAAACCTCCGTTGGCTAATGTAACATTTACCAGCATTATGAATTTTAACTATAAATCTTATTGTCCAGTTACAAACTTGCACTGTATAGCCATTAGTAAATAAAATACCATGTACGTAACTGGTATTGCATTAGATTCTCCAAACGAAAAAAACATCCGCATATTGCACTTTGGGGATAGCCACTTAAATATCAAGTTCTTGCTCATATCTCGTAACACAGCGGTTTTTAATTAGGCGGTTTAACGAACGTCGTCGGCGGTCAAAACATTGTATGCACCATCATTTCTAAATTTACTGCGTATAAGCGCTGGTATCTTTCATCGCATTTATGAAACACCTCTCACTTGTTTTAATGGTAAGAAAAAGCGAAGTTGTTCGTTAACCCCAGTTTCCAGTAGGCGGAATTTTCTGCGCGCACTGCGTTTTCCTTATTTCTTATTGGCTCTTAGGAACCTAAGAACTCCTGACAGCCAATGAGAAACAATAACAAGGCAGTACACGCGGAAAAATGGCTGTGGAAATCCCGACCGGCTTAAATGATGTTTGTTCTGCAATATTAAACGTTTCTACTTTGCTGAAGGTGTAACAGAATCGTGAAATACACTTTTGAGACACTTTACATAAGGATCACTATATTTTTCTCTATCATGCCGTGGCCCATCCGTTCCCTGAAAATGTATGACATGCTGTTCCGGTTACATACCTTCCCATTTGAAAAACATAGTTAATCTGGTATTTCGAAACTTAGCATAGAAAAAAAAATGGAGTGAAGAGTAACATTTGTCCCTATTCATTCCTTTGGCTTTAGTTTTCTTTTTGGAACAGAAGCTGAACTATGTTCACCTCTTGGTTTTCTAGGGATGCGAAACACATGGCGAAAAACGTGTTAGAAACATTTATTGAGGTGGTACAAAAATTCAAAGGTATATGTTATGTCAGAAATATTTCTACAATCAGTTTGCTTTTAGTTTTGTTTTTTTTAATAAGACCCTACAGAAAATTTTTTCTCGCATTAAACAAAGAGGATATAAAATTGTTTTATTTTATGCCATGGCCCCCGTGGATATCTTTTAATGTTAATGGATCTATCCAATTTCAGAATCATCCTCAGGGTAATGTGAAACGATAAATTCACATTTAACCTACCCTGCTGAAGTCAACTGAAAAAGTTGACTTGAGCGGGATTTGAACTCGCACCTTCGGGAATCCGGTCGGCCGCTCTACCTGTTGAGCTATCGAGCCTACAGGGATTGAAGGCGAGTTATTATCCAACTTAAATGCACGAGATATTCTCGCGACAACTTAACGCTATCCATGAGGATGGATGTGCAGTGTTTCAATTCTATTTCAGAATCACCTTCAGGGTAATATGAAACAATAAATTCACAATTAACCTACACTGCTGAAGTCAACTTTTTCAGTTGACTTCAAACAACAATAACAACAAACAATATTATCAAATTTACCTATCCAGTATAAACAAATTTACCTGTCTTGCCAAATAAACTGCTTCCGGGTTTTACTCGCTTTTTCAACCTCAAATTATGCTAGAAATTCATTCAAGCTTTACACACTCCTATGTACAATTCCCACACGCAATTCCTAATAAAAACTCTTGCATGAATTTTTTCCCCTATAAAGTAAGGGCAAAAGACCCTGTTACAAAGGATAATCAAATGAAGAGGCGTTTTAATGCATGTAGGAAACCGTCTTGTAAAACATGTCAACTTTTAAGTCAGGGTTTGTTTAACCCTTTCATTTTTAAGATTTTTGGAGGTCGAAAAATATACATTAGTGATATCTCAATAGTCCGTGATATCATATAAATCCTTAAATGACTCTCAAGAAGAGAGAGCTGTTGATGACATTTAAGGCATTGCAAGGAGTGGCGCCGAGTTACTTATCAGAGTTATTTACTAGTAGCCACAATAACGTATACAATCTGACAAGCAATGATCGAAAAATTTACTTAAATAAGCCTGAAACAAACTTCCTAAAAGCTAGTTATTCCTACCGCGAAGCTGTGTTCAGTCCTGGAATAGATTACCATCGGAAATTATTGATGGGTATGAACAACTTTCTACAGGATCTTAAAAACTTAATCAACGATAAATATCGCAATGTAGAGAGCTAGTCACACCGTAACAGTCATCCAACTTTTTATACAATAATCATTACTAATAATTATATAATCTAAATGTATACTTGTGTTGAAAATGTATATGTAAAGACCTATTTGTTCATGTTACTATCTGATAATTATTTGTTATGTATAGCGTATTTGTAGACTAGTTTCTTGTAATACCATACGGCCCTTTGAAAATCAGGCAACTGAAAGGTTACCGTATTTAAATAAATTTAAAGTAGTAATAATAAACCGTTCTCGCTTGTTTAAGATCCCGAATTCCTACGTACCATAAGACCTCCTCTTAAGTGTCCGTCTGAAATTGTACTGTAGCGACTCAAGTAAGTAAACTTTACTAAATGCTCAACACTAATCTGGTTCATTTGGGAGCTAAGTAAACATTTATGGAAGTTGTAGAAAGAGGCTAATAATTTAATAGATTATATAAGTTGCGGAATAATTTTCGGTTTTAAAGTTGCACAAAGGTTTCACAGAAACTACAAAGCAAAATCTTTGATGAAAATCTAAGGGACCTCAGTAGGTCCCGTAGATTTGTGTGAAACTATTGTCGGCTATAGAGACTTCAGGCATTGTGAACCCCTAAATGATCTTCCAGTTCGTACACTTTCGAGAACGGCAAGTTTCTTTGAACAACTCCCTTAAATATACAGTTTACCTGAGTCGCAACAGTTCCACAAAAGAGAACGCTTAAGTGAAGGTTTTACGCCACCGGGCCCTAAACCGATAACAATCCCAATCAGAAATCATAAAAATATCTTCAGTCGTACAGGTTATTCCTTGTGAATTTTTTTTTTCGAGACCAAAATAATAAACCCAACTAAATTATTCTTTGTGACATGCTTTTCTCTTATTCAATAGCGCCATTCTTTAAAGCAACTTCTTAAGCAGAAAATCAACACAATTAGTCGGTTAATATTCGTAGTTATGGCGAATTATGTACTAACCTTTTGTTTAATATCAGGTCTCGAGCTAAAAGAAGCAGTGAAGGAAATCTGGCAGTTACGTCAAGAGCACAGATACGTGGAGGACATCTGGACTTGAAATGGGAACTTCTTCATCCCAGTATCTCAGAACTGATGATGGAAAGCACATTTCTTATAATTCACCTCATCACTCATACATCATCATGTTTCTGATAACTCACTACCTCCTGCCCAGGGGCGCAACCAGGATTTCTAAAAGGAGGAGACAACGTCAAAAAATTCGCTCCCCTGCAGGTGAGGTCGTAAAGTTACATCCCGCTGGAAAACGTTTGGATTTGATAGCGCCAAATACGCCCCAAAAATACATTTCCAATGTAAACTATGGCAAAAAGGCATGATTTTTCGAAAGTATATCCAGTATTTTGTTATTGCGAAGAGTTTGTCCTGCAAATACGGAGTCTGTTGCCTTTATTTCTACCAACTCACACACTTGGTTGCGCCCCTGATCGTGCCAACTTGTTTTATTTTTTACCTGAGCAACTGCCTCTTGTTCACGTCAAGAAATTTACAGCAGGTGAAAATATAGGTTGACAAAGAACGGCATTAGGTTAGCCTACATTTAACGAAATTAAAAACCTGATTTTGAGCCGCGGGTTGAAATAGAGACTTTCAATTGTCAAGTAAGTTAATGGACAAAACTGATCCATTCCCAAGCTTTAAATCTAACCACTGAAACGAAGCCGTTGAAGTCACTGAGGTAGTTTCATTTTATGTTATAATAAAGGGAAGAATTAAAGCTTGTCTATATTTACCGTTAATACGCATGTCATAAAGTCGCTTTGGCGTCACGAGTCATGAGATAAAAATACTGTGAATCGGTGTCTTTAAAAACCCCTTTGAAATTGAAGAAGGGGATCATCCCCGAAAACCAGCTGTTTGTGTAACATAGACCGACGAACTCATTAATCTATAGGAGTTTCAATCAAAGTTAAATCATCGTTATACTCTAAAGGAAGAGACCCACTATCGCGTAACTGGGTCGCTACAGATCAACGACCAGGCGACCGACAACCAAACCACAAGTGGTGAGACAAACTGTGGAGATCGGCAGTAACAAAGCGATAGAAATACTTTGCCGTCTCGCCTACGTCTTTCTCGGCGTAATTTATTGGCGAAAAAATTTAAAAAGTTCAAATTTATACTAAATTTTAATATGACTTCATGTATAGAGTTATGTGTAGCATTGGTTGCTGTTATTTTGAATAAATTATACCTCGAAGAGAATCAGAGACACAAGAAACCAGCCCTTCTAGCAATGGTGAGTCCGAGATATTGTCTACATCAGCGAGAGCAGGGTGACCTCACAAATCTTATCCCGGACGGGTTACATTCTCTAAAGGTTTACTTGAACGTCCTCGAACGATGCCATTTTCACATTTTACGCCAGTGACTCAGCGATTTCATGTTCTTCAGCGATTTTACGGACAGACTCCTGATTTAGAATCCGCTGGAAAGGACTTGTCCTACTTGCAACAAGCCAAATTTACTAGTAGATTTTAGGATTGGGGTGTAATTGAGGGTGTATCATCAATTTGACCAATAACAAGCACACATCCAAGCGATCTTATTGCCATAATGTGACGTATTCTAATCACGTTCGCTATTTAGAATAGCTAGTCAGATTTAAATTCCTGCAAGTGCAACCCTCTAGTTGCCCGTCGGTGGCGACGCAAAAATGGTCGACTTGTAGCAAGTCTAGCAGCGACACAGCGACATAGCTTGTTAACCACACAAACGAGTCGCTGAACTCCAGCTACGTGGCGACAACGATAGTGTGTCTCTGCCTTTAAAATTTTCCAGGTTGACAAAGCTGAAATACATGGTGCCCAAGCGGCAACACTTGCAAAATTCGAGATAAGCGATAACAACTCAGAGGTGCGAACATGACCAATATGATATAACATGAATAAGGTCCCGAAAAAATTGTGGGGTCAGCAAAGTGAAAAGGGAGACTACTGACCTTTATAATTGAAATTGAATTTTCCTAGTTCTCAGGTTAGGAATGGAACCACCCAATCCAGAACCAAATTTGAAACTATTTAGTAGTTTCCATTGGTATTCCATGAATCATTCGATCTGCTAAACGCCGAACTCTCAAGTTTTCCTTCAGATGGATCGCTCTAACATCATAACAATAGGAGTCATGTGATGTAGCTTTTAACGATTTTCAATGACTTGATATGCAAACAAGACGCTCTGTTGAGCGTTAACTCGGTGGGTTTAGAAATGTTACCATGGACGGAAACAGCGATGAGTGATAGAAAATGTCCTGTGAGGATAATCCTCAACTGGAAAGCTCGGGGCCCAGATCTGGTTCAGGGTTGTTTGAAGAGCTTTAAGAGTCTGCACGAGAGATGATTTCAGAGCGGTTAGCTAGTTGCTTAGAATCGAGAGTAGTACCGTCTTGGTTGAAAAGGGAAGAAATGTGTTTGTTTTCAAGGACTGGTCTGTAGGAAATGGCCAGTAATGCACTTATCAGTGATCATCCTGCGAGGGGTACCCCTGGGGACGTACCGGACGCGTGGCGCGGGATCCGCAATTGGCGCAGGATATAGAGTTGTTTTCAAGCTTTCTTAATTACGATCTTGCAGTGGTTGGACCACGTTAAATCATTACTCAGGTTAACACCAAGGAGTTTAAAAGTTGTAACAGATTCAACAGAGCAATAACCAAAGGAGCTTGAAATGGAATACGGTATTGTAAGGTGTCGATTATCATTTCCTTGCATTTTTTGGTTTTAATCGCATGCCTGCACACGCGAATTGATACGTATTCTTAACAATATGAGGCATAATACGAGGTAAGCAACGAGGAATTATTTCGGCGGTAGACAAGTCGTCGACAAACTTAATTCTGAAATGCCAATCACTGGCCAATGAATTCACCAGAATTGAAAACAGAATAGGGTCAAGTTTAATTGCTTGTGGTATGCCCCCGTTCACAGTTACAAACTCTGCAGTAGTTCCATTTATCCTAACGCATTGGGCGCGATTCCTCAAGAATGACCTTATCCATCTGGTTATTGCAGGATGAACATCTAGCTTCCTCAATTCTGTTAACAATACGTTATGGTCTACCAAATCAAATCCTTTGTTGAAATCAGCAAAGAAGATTCTGGCAGAACAGTTTCCCCTTTCAAGTGCTTCGAGAATATTATGAAGAAGGAATACAAGAGCCTGGGTAGTAGACCGGCCTTTCGTAGCAAAGTGGTAAGGGTCTAGCTTATCAGATATTTGGCGCAGTAGTGATCTTAAGGTGAATCCTTCCATGCGTTTCGACACTTGTAGAGTAAGTGAAATCGGCCGGAGGTCATTCCAGAACGGTTTTTGGTGGAGTGCATTTAGGAATAGGTGAGATAATGGACCTTTCCAGCTGCACAGGGATTTGACCAGAAATCATTGACGAATTCTAAATATTAGCGACCACTGGAGCTAGTTTGATCGCGAGCTCTTTCAAGTATCCTGTTAGGTATAAAATCAGGGCCCGGTAATTTCCCACACTTAACGTTTGTAAGTTCCTTACAAACTTTTCATTCGGTGAAACCTGACGTAAGACCAGCGAGGAAATCATTAATTTTCTCAACTGGCACTGACAAGGTCCGGGGTCTCTTGATTTAACAATTGGTGATACCTTTTTTATTACTAGTTCCACTCAAACGTTTAGTTTCCTTCCACCAATTTGAAACATCACCGTTCTCTTTAAGGTTCCTAACTCTCTGGCTGTAATAGGCCGCCTTACAATGTTTTATCTTAAGATGGGTTTTATTTCGTAACTGCTTATATCAGAGGACCTGCCATATTTCCAAAACCGTCTCTTTAGGATAAGTGACTTCAGCTTGGTCGTCATCCACGGTTTGTCGGTCGGTGGGATTTTACAATACCGTACGGGAAAAAAGGAATCAATAGCTCCAGAAAGCGTTTCCTGGAATAGTAATTGTATTTTTCATCACAGTTCTCCTGTTGATATACACAATCCCATTCTTTAGTTGTTATCCAATGTCCAAAAGCCCTAATATTGCTATCCCTCATTTCACGCTTACATTTAGTCGTTTTATCCATACTTCGCTCTGGTTTGTTGTTAACAACGAGCCTGATAATGACTGTAAAATGACCACTAGTTCCGATCTTTGGTAATTGCATTGGTTTAGCAAACAATTTTGGTTTATTTACAAAACACGTGTCTAAAATGCCGGTATCTCTCGTTTTAATGTCGATTAGCTGTGCCATACCTAATCTTCTAGAGATACCGCAAATCTTCAAACCCGTACTCGTAGGATTAAAATCGCCAGCAATAACCAATAATGCATCGGGATATTTGGAAAGAAACTTGTCTGTGTTACACTGTAAATGATTTAAGAGGGACCCATCTTGCACTGTAGAGGATGGTGGATGGTAAACAGCAACGAAGAGAATTGTAGATATATATCGGGGAAGTCGACAAGAACGAAGTTGAAATTGGAACATGAATTAAGTTATCACGATTGCTTTTCTTAAATGTTGATCTAAAATTGTCCTCATTCCTTCTCGTTAGCACACAGGGGATATATGATCTCACTTGTTGGTGGAGCGTCCCATCATTCGATGGAGAAAATCTAGATTACTCATATATTCGTCTATGGTGAGTTGCTGCGGTATGTGAGTTGTTATTTCGAACATATAAACACTTTGATAGTAGGTTTCCCTATAGGTTACCAAGACTCATCTTGTTAATACTCACTGATCTCTAAAAAAAACTGGATCGAGCAACCTATTGTTTGGGTGATCTGAAAAATGGAGCTCACTAAATATGCGGCGGCCATCTTGCTGGGACCAAAATAGTTTACTGCAGGCAAAACAGAGTTTTTAGGAGTTAGAGCAATTTCTTATACACAAAACACTTTTATCTCAAGTATCACGAGAATCGAAGATATTTCAAGGTCTCTGGATTTAGAATATGGAATTTTCAGTAAACATTGATTATCCTCACAAGACAAAGGGTCCGCTTCGACTCGAGTGTTCGTCTCCAAATCTTCAAGTACGAAATTGGTACCCAACAAGTGGTATTGACGGCGACTGCAAGACTTCGCTTTACCCGTAACGTATTTAGATGAATGCTTTAAAATTTTTCATATCCGTTTCGTCCAATTTTTTTACTTTTGTGATCATTGCATGGGATAGAATATACAGATATTAAATTAATATCAAGATATTAAATTATTACGTGTAAATCAACACGTGTCCAATTTCATACCGGTAGGCGAGATAGGAAGTACCATATGAACACAAGAAGTTAATCTTCCCGCTTAGCGGGCCAGTTCGCCAGCCGGGACCATGTGAATCGGCCCTAATTCTAAAACCAATGAAATATCTTCTACTTTAGATGTTAATGGAGATGAGATCGTTTTATGAGCAGAAAAAAAATGCCTTAATGCTCAAAAACATCTTTTCGTCTATAACAAAAGTATATAGCATGGTCCCACCAAGATGGCCGCCGAATAACCAATCTCGTACCCAGAGCCAGCTATTTCTCTGCACAGCCAGGGAAAGCTGGCTTTGGGTACGAGATTACCGCATAACTTAATGA
>JBAHVQ010178999.1:0-16765 GCA_036872915.1 Nanipora kamurai
TCTTGATATTTCGAAACACGATCTAGTTTCTTCAATATCGTGACATTTAAATCCAATCTGATATTAAATGGCTAGAGAAGAAGATGAACTCGGGTGAAGAATAATGATGTTAGTGCTACTCCGAGTGACGAACCATACCGGACAACAGATTAATATCAGATTGGATTTAAATGTCACGATATTGAAGAAACTAGATCGTGTTTCGAAATATCAAGAGCGGAAGTAACATCAATTTCGCGACGAGCTCCCAACTTGACCTGTGGCTCAGTTGGTAGAACGTCGGACTAGTAAACCGAAGGTCGCGGGTTCGAATCCCTGCAGGGCCAAGTAGAGTTTTCTCTACTTGTGCGGTACGGTTTATCACTCGGAGTAGCACTAACATCATTATTCTTCACCCGAATTCATCCTCTACTCTAGCCAACATTTAGAACATTAAAATTTTCCAGGGAGGCACCCTTAAAGCTATATTTTAACATAAGCCCTCCCAACCCTCACATAAAATTTTGCTTCGCCGGGAAATTTTCAGCGATTTCGGTTTTCGTTGTCAAGACCTTTGCTCGAGACGTGACTTATTTCTCTTTACTTAACATTGTTACTTCGGTTTTTAGGTGCTGTTTCAGATAACCTATTCTAAAGTGCCTTCATGTTTTACTCTGACAACGGGCTTTTATTCGAAACGTCGTTTTTCCTATTCTAAAGTTTCGGCAATTTTCTACTTCTTTTCAGTTTATCCTTATAAAGTCATTATTGCTAATTTCACACATTGACAAATATTCCATCAATCTTATTCATTTATAGCAATTAGATTTAACTTTCGAGTTGTTCCTTTGCTTTAAGGTTTTCGAAAAATGTTCTTTGAAAAATTTTGGGAAATATCACACCCAAGAGAACTGTACGATGAAAAGTATTAAAACATACAAATCGATGGCTCTTGGCCAGAACATTTTCTGAAGGACTGTGAAATCAATTGTTTAATCTTTAAATGGAAGTCGACATTCAGGATAATCAACAAACCTCCCAAACTTCGGACGATTTCCCAGCTAAAGATGGAGAGAAGTCATTTACAACATCGAACACTACAGACATGAATACCGTGCCGATTGAAAAACGGATTAAATATCTTCAAGAAAAGCTAAATATGGCTAAAGAACTAAATGACAAAGTCAGTGAAATGGGCATGTATCTTGAATTAGGAGAAGTTTGTTTAAAGAGTGACCAACATGAAATGGCAATGGAATGTTATCATAAAGCTTTAAAGATGGCTCAAGAGCTGGGGAATAAAAATGATGAAGCAAGTTGCTTGCGAGGGATTGGCGTTTCCCTTGATAAAGTTGGTCGGAGTAAAGAGGGGATTGAATATGACAAGAAAGCGCTAAAACTTACACAAGAACTAAACGACAAAGTTAACGAACAGGTTATGTATCTTAACTTAGGAATTCACTATCGACGCAACAGCCAGCATGAAATGGCATTGGAATGTTACGATAAAGCTTTAAAGCTGGCTCAAGAGTTGGGGAATAAAAATGATGAAGTAATTAGCTTGCGAGGTATTGGCATTTCCCTTGGTAAAGTTGGTCGGAGTGAAAAGGCGATTGAATATGACAAAAAAGCACTAAAACTAACACAAGACCTAAACGACAAAGTCAACGAACAGGTCATGTACCGTAACTTAGGAATTCACTATCATATCAATGGCCAGCATGAAATGGCATTGGAATGTCATCATAAAGGTTTAAAGATGGCTCAAGATTTGGGGAATAAAAATGATGAAAGAACGAGTTTGCAAAATATTGGCATTACCCTTGATAAAGTTGGTCGGAGTGAAGAGGCTATTGAATATGACAAGAAAGCGCTAAAACTGACACAGGAGCTAAACGACAAAGTTTACGAACAGGTCATGCAACCTATCTTAGGACATCACTATCAAAACAATGGCCAGTATGAAATGGCATTGGAATGTCATCATAAAAGTTTAAAGATTGCTCAAGATTTGGGGAATAAAAATAAGGAAAGAACGAGTTTGCAAAATATTGGCACTACCCTTGATAAAGTTGGTCGGAGTAAAGAGGCTATTGAATATGACAAGAAAGCGCTAAAACTGACGCAAGAGCTAAACGACAAAGTTAACGAACAGTTCATGTATCGTAACTTAGGAATTCACTACCGACACAACGGCCAGCATGAAATGGCATTGGAATGTTACCATAAAGCTTTAAAGCTGGCTCAAGAGTTGGGGAATAAAAATGATGAAAGAACGAGTTTGAAAATCATTGGCGTTTCCCTTGGTGAAGTTGGTCGGAGTGAGGAGGCGATTGAATATGACAAGAGAGCGCTAAAACTTACACAAGAACTAAACGACAAAGTTAACGAACAGGTCATGTATCATAACTTAGGAGTTCACTATCGGTACAACGGCCAGCATGAAATGGCGTTGGAGTGTTATCGAAAAGCCTTAAAGATGGCTCAAGAGATGGGAAATAAAAATAAAGAAAGTTTAAGTTTGCAAGGTATTGGCGTTTCTCTTGATAAAGTTGGTCGGAGTAAAGAAGGGATTGAATATGACAAGAAAGCGCTAAAACTGACGCAAGAGCTAAACGACAAAGTTAACGAACAGTTCATGTATCGTAACTTAGGAATTCACTATCGACACAACGGCCAGCATGAAATGGCATTGGAATGTTACCATAAAGCCTTAAAGCTGGCTCAAGAGTTGGGGAGTAAAAATGATGAAATGATTAGCTTGCGAGGTATTGGCGTTTCCCTTGACGAAGTTGGTCGGAGAGAAAAGGCGATTGAATATGATAAAAAAGCACTAAAACTGACACAAGAGCTAAACGACAAAGTTAACGAACAGTACATGCATCATAACTTAGGAAATCACTACAAAAACAATGGCCAGCATGAAATGGCATTGGAATGTTACCATAAAACTTTAAAGATGGCTCAAGAGTTGGGGAATAAAATTTATGAGAAAATGAGTTTGCAAGATATTGCTATTTCCCTTGATAAAGTTGGTCGGAGTGAAGAGGCAATTGAATATGACAAGAAAGCGCTAAAACTGACGCAAGACCTCAGCCGGTTGCAATATTTCCAATAATGCCGTTGGTATCAGTAATCATCTATTATAATTACTGATCCTTATCAAATTGCATTACCTCCTTACCCTCAACCATGAAAAAACGAAGTTTCTTATTTTTGGAAACAGACAACGCCTGAAGCGTATCTCAAATCTCCACATCTCTATCCATAATCAGAAAATCAATCTGTCGAATACTTGGGTATTACTATAAGCAAAAATCTCTCATGGCAGAAGCAATTTAATAAGTACGATAAATCAAAAACTAGGTCTATTACGTCAGGTTAAATCATATTTCGCATAGGATGCAAGGTCTACGCTTTATAATTCTCTTATACGACCATTATTCGACTACGCAGACTTAATTTGGGGTGATAAAAAAAAATCTGTACTTATGGATTCTCTTCAGACTCTAGAAAATAAAGCAGTTAAATTAATATTAGACGCTCCGCCTCTCTCCTCGATAACAGAAGACTTTGACGTACTACGTTGGTCAACACAAAGTTCACGGAGACACAAGCACCGTTGTATTTTCATCTACAAATCTATTAACGGACTAATTGACTTTGATTTCCAGTTAACAACCATCAATAATATCCATTCCCACAACACCCGATCAAGTGGCAACCTTCGTCTTCCGAAAACTTACTCAAACTGGGGTAAACAAAAACCGACGTATAACGCTTTAAAGGGCTTCAACAAGTTGGACAGTATTATTAAGAGCACTGACTCCTTACCTAAATTCAAGATTGCTCTTAACGGACTTTCTAATTCTTAACCTTGTAAATAATTAATTGCCTTTATCCACCTTTTCTTGTCATAACCTTCAATTCGCATATATATTGTTTAATTCATAAGTATTTTTCTAATTTTTTGACGAGTTAACTTGTTTCAAAGAGTTAACATGATTCGATTGGACTTCGGTTACTTGTCGCATTTCCCACTTACTGAAATGCCTATAATTAATTGTAAAGTGTTCACTGTAATTCATCTATTCTCTGTGGTAGCGCACTATGTTTTCTGCGTTGCATTATTGTGTTGCATTGTTGGCTACCAAATGTATATAGTTTTATAAAAGTGTAATGTAATTTGTTTAATATTAATGCAGGACCCCACTGAAAAACACGGAAGTGATGTGGGTATCCTGAATAAAGATTATCATCATCATCGTTCTCCCTGCGATTTATATCAACGATTCTAGACCCCTATTCCATTGTCCTAGAAAACACAAGGCATACCATATCTCACACGTTTTCTAAAGATTACATTACCATTACTGTCAATCTTTCTATCAAATTCAGCCAAGCTGTTGCATAATTTACGTATTCAAATTAGACACCTAAACCAGCGAAGCGACCTTAATTTATTCTTTCACTGAAGAGCGATCAACAATGGCGGTATTTTCAAATCCAGCAGTTTAGAGGAAAGGAAATTCGATTTATTCATTCTTTAGCAGCTTGAAGCGGTTTTCTGTCGATAGAGCTCTGTTCGGTATTACAGTATAGTTCTAATACGGCATTAGAAAATAGAACTAAGTAATATTTCGAGCGCTAGATCTCTAAATAAGATTCGCCGATTCCGTCATCCAAACGTTTATGCAGTGTCCTTGTGCTGACTCACTTCAACATCGATTAAACGATTTGTAAGAGCTTTCGCCAGGTTAATGGTCACGCTGATCAAATGCAAGGAAAAGAACCATAAGTTAAACTTAATTTGATGAAAAATAGGAAAGTTTTAATATTTAACACGTGTTTAGTAGGTAATTTCGTATAGCAGTTTAGTAATTTCTTTTTTCATTTTGAACATCTCAGCTTATGTCTTTGTGGTGTTGGGCGTTCTTGTTTTGTTTACTGTATGGTTTTGGCTAAAGTATATTAAACTGGCGTATTACTCCGCTAGCTCCATTATACCAACGATTTCAGCTCTCACGTTTTTCATCCAAGTTTCTGAAAATGACGGGTACGATCCTTTTTGTTACCAGGGAAATTTGTCAAAGGTAATTCTAAACGTTCGAAAAGTAGCAGGCTGTAATATTTAAAATATTTCAACCAGCAGACAGCAATATCAAAAATATAGCTATCAGCTACATTTAACACGCTTAACACCCCTGGTAATTTCCCTGCTAACGAAAAGGCTGTCTCCGTATTCCTCAGTGACTTGGATAAAATACCTTATCAGGTTGAAATCGTCGATATAATCAGCAGAAACAGAAGTTTTTAACCAGTGACAAATTCAAAACCTTCGGCAACAATTCGAAATCGACGGCAAAACTTTGGAAATAGCGGAAGTGCGTCTCCAATTAATACCCGGGCCATTCATGCTAAACAGACATAATAGGCCATGTTTATAGCTCGAATTTGCATATTTTATGACAGAATGTAGCCTATCCAATTCGGATCGTATGAAACAAATGGAGTCAGAGAAAGATATAATCTAAGAAAATTCTAACAAGTTTAATCAAATTTACATTAAAAATTTAAATTTGACAACAATCTTAAAACAGGTTTTTATATTTATCTGTCGATTCTGCCCCTGATTTTGTTCACAAAATGTTTGCCATTTCGCCTTTTACGGCACTTGAGAAGCACACTAGTAATAATGATCGCGCATAAAAGGTCACGAAACAAACATTACGCATGAAAAGTCTTTAACATAATGCTACCTACCATCAAAGATGGTAACGAATGCCTACGGATTCAGAATTTCTATTGTGGATATGTGCCAACTTACAACAATTACCAGGCCGGCTATAGTATAATATTTATCTTTAATTTTATTTTTGTGTTAATCGATTCAATTTCATTCAATTTTATTTAGAATTGTCACTGTGATGAAAATTATTTTTTGAAAATATTGCCAGTATAGCGGCAAAACATAAGACTTTATTTAATATTTCCATATTCCTAAGTGTGAATGACTTTTTTCCGTATATTCCGTATGTTGAATTCTACCTTGAAATTACAACATATGATGGTTAGGTTCGACTATTCATATGGTCAGGTTCCAATTTTATTTATTGATTCTCAAACGTTTTGAATTAATTCGATGAAGTTTTTTGGGTAAGTTTTAATCTTTTTCAACATTTTGAAAACATTTGAACGGCTTGAGTGGCAGCGTTGGAGAAAAACTTGACTTCTTCGTATTGGCTTTGATATTAGGGTTATCAACTTGTTGTTTCACTTCATTCCCGACGTATATAGATTTTGTAAGACATGGGAATGATGTAGACCGATGTTGACGTAACTTGGATCAGAAAACAGCTTACAGTGAGGGCATGTTTTAGTTTATTAAAAATTATGTAGTAGTGACATTTATGTTACTTATCGAAATGACTTTAGGCCTAGCTACAAAAATCTCGGAAAATGTCCTATAAATCTGTCAGAATAATCCTCTCAATAGTTCTAAAAATCTCAATTTTCTCCGTAAAAATCTTCAAATATCTCATGAAATAAGTGGAATTTTTGATAAATTGCAAATATATTTATAAATCAAAATTATATTTAGGAAAATTTTATCTATTAGTTTATGAGCTAGTTTAGTCGGCAGAAAATTTTAGTTATTTCGTGCCCTGTCTTTGTAATGCAGATCAAGGTAACAAAATACCGTGCGAGTAAGACGAAAAAATATTAAGGCTAAAAATGATCACTTTACTTTTTGGAAGTCCGAAACAATACTGTAACAGCGCCGCGACGCTTATCAGAATTTTCGCGTCTCACATGCGGCGCTTATTCGAAGGCAGCGTTTATTTAAAAGAGACAGAGCATTTTTTATTATGATTTGTTTATTTTCTAGCTTTGCAATTTCGTGCTAACAGAATTTAATTTTCATCATTTTGTCTTTGTCTAGTTCAGGTTCCCTTAACACCCCTATTAACTGATCAAACATAACTATTGAATGTAGTAACTGTCCTTTTCCGTACTTTTCCACCGGTTCTTACTCAACTTCGATGTCACTGTCCCCCTCTTGATCAGAGTCTACAAGATCCATCGCGGGAGGATACGCCTCTTCCACATCTGAGTCTGTGCATACGAAAGGATTTGCTATTTCAGGTTATCTAAAGTTCCCTAACTGTGTACGAAGAATTGCTCTTCCAGTGCTAC
Source organism: Nanipora kamurai (assembly GCA_036872915.1). Classification (NCBI taxonomy): domain Eukaryota; kingdom Metazoa; phylum Cnidaria; class Anthozoa; order Scleralcyonacea; family Helioporidae; genus Nanipora; species Nanipora kamurai. The sequence goes on from JBAHVQ010178999.1 coordinate 7,177, forward strand.
ATGGCTGGCCTTCTTTGAAACAGTGAATAACGTTGTCGTTCGAACCGTTCGAACAAAATAACCTTGCGCAAGTCTCAGAGAAATCAAGTAAAGACATGTGAGAGTTAAACACACCACACAAACAAACCGCAACCATTAATATCGCTTTTCACAACAATAAAGTGCGTAAGTTTTACCCGCTTTGACTACTTACGGAATTCCTTGAATAAGCGCCGCACTGGAATCGCAGCGCTTATTCGAGGGCGGCGCTTATTAACTTTTTCGCTCAAAACGCGGCGCTTATTCGAGGGCGGCGCTTAATCGAACAAATACGGTGTCGCTAAACGTTAACGTTTTACTTTCGATAAAACCCTGCACTGGTCAAATGTGGAAATTTTATACAGATACATAGATCTTTGTTGATATCTTGACAAGTTTATCTTTTGCGTCAAAAGGACTTCATTATGGACAAGATGGACAATTTTTGATAGCACCAGTCGAGAAACGTTCCGCGATGCTGGATCATTCTGGCTTGTATATTTCAGTTTCAATAGTAATAGCAATCGCCACTCAATTTCTTTGTCCGAATATTCATATATTAATATATAATATTTGAATTCACACAAAAACTCAGGGCTGCATCACGACGATGACAAGAATGCTACTTAAACTATTAGTAAGAAATCGTCATTTTAATCACATGACGTTTTGATCAAAATGAACATTATTAATTTGGTTAAAACAACCAACAAACATTGATGATTCTACCTATCACATTTGGCAGTCTGAATCAATTATTAAATCTTAAATCAATTATTAAATTGGTTAAAACTTCCAATAAACATTGGTCATTCTACCCATCACATTTGGTAGTTTTTATTTAAATATTAATTACTTTAATTCTTTCACTCACAAGTCAACCACAGTCGACCTTTTATTATTTTACTCTGGCTAACTCCAGACGATTTTTCTCGTCAAAGGGAGAAGATCTGGCAGTCAAAGGGTTAACTAAAACCAGTGGTTATACCAGATTAATTTGTCATTGCCATTGGAAAATTTGTTCATAAAAACATTTTTCAAATGAAATTTTCAGCTTTGCAATCAAAATTTGGAGAAGCATTTGCACGTATGTAAATCTCATACAATACAAATCCGTTCGCACCTTTATACGAGTAATAGGTAACTGATCGCAAAAATACGCATGCGTAGGTGATCATCTTTATAAGTGATAAAAAAATTGTTTTAAGATTTTTGAATTCCAATAAATGGAAAACTTCATTAGTTTCTCAAGCACATTGCAAATAATCTTGCTGTTGCTGTTGGTTTGTAGGTTGTTGTTGTTGTCGGTTTGTTGTTGTTGTTGGCTTGTTGTTTTTGCTGGTTTGTTGTTGGTTTGTTGTTGTTCCCGTTGTTTTTGTAAGCGAATGCCGTGTCCAGAAAATGGTTAATATCTTCCTCAACCATGAAGTTGATGTTGGAATTACAGTTGTCTGAGGTTTGACTGTTGAGAGTTCATCTGGCTGCTCCTTATCTTTTTGAGAAAGACAATCACGGTCGTACCGACCCTAAATAGGGGAATTGTATGGATTAAAATCATCCTCTAATTTACAGACTTGAAACTATTGTCAAGGACCGAGCACAGTAGATTTCCCATGTTACAACCATTCACTTGTCAATAGACCGTATTCATAATGGCCGCCAGTTTAAATATTCTTTTATGTACCTCTTAAGTAGCCTTTCTCGTTTCGAAATAAAACTTCTTTTGAACTACAAAACACGAAGACGAGGTGAGTGTGGCTAATTTACATGCTCATAAAAGAATATTTTAAACAGCCACCACTATGAATAAAATCTATAGTGATGAAATTTTGAAACTGAAAACCGATTTTTTTTCTTGCTTTTTCTGTCGGATAAACAGTTTGAAGCTGAGTAGGTATAGTTTAGTAGTTATCAGTTTCCATTTAATCAACAATCTAATCGAAAGTGATACATGAAATAAAGCATCAGTAAGCAGCGATCACACGTCGCATGAGGCAAGAGTTCCATTCTACTTCAAATCCACAGAATTTTTGATATTATACTGGTTCTTCGTAAGAGTAGAGACAAAAATTGAGCTGTTTCAAAATAAAATGTCCACATACACTGGGAACTGGGAGATATAGGTCTTAACTTCATGTTTTCATTCGAAATTTCCTCGTGAGTAACAATCTTGTGAGTCTAAGCTGTACCTTAAACAAAGATAATGTCGGCTAGACGTTGGTATGATGTCCTTAGCAGACAATGTTGACTTTGAAGTTTCGGATGAAGTAGCTTTGAAAAGTCGTAACGTCAGTTACAGTAGCGTCTTCAGTCTCGGTATATTTACAATTTATTTCAAGTTGGATCCAGTATTTTCGAGCTTATTGATGTAGGCTTAGTGATGTGGCCTTGTCGGTGCACGACCGAAACCGGGACGAATTGTTATTGCCAGAAAATACTACAAGGTTTGAATTGGATGGCAGTTTTTTTGAGAATTTCCATTCCATCAATCTCCATTTTTTTGAGAATGAACATTGTAAATATGTCAACCAAACCGTTACAATAATAGTATTAGTAAAATAATTTTGGTAAAATATTTCACGGTTACAAAACGAACGTTTTCGACCCGGTTGATCATCGTCAGGTTAGAAACGCAAGGGAATATATACAAATTTCGCACATTTAAATATTCTACACAGGTGAATTTCAAGTTCTAAACATCGTTGCAATACGAAACATGCTGTAAATAAAAATTTTGTTAGACCAAAAGTCAGAACTAATTATGGTAAGCAAACCGTTGGATTTTCTGTGTCAAAAATTTGAGAGGAAATTCTAGAGTAGGTCAAACCGGTCAAGCGACTGAGGTAAAAATCGCGGAGTAAATTAATATTCAAGTTTGCTGTCCAGTTATTCAGTTTCACGCCTTGGCACAGCTGTCTGCAACAAGGAAAGCATCAGCGGTCTTTCGCATGAGTTTTGACCGATCTGAGTCGGATTCCAGCGATTTGATTGGTCAATGAGGGTATTCACCAATGAAATAGCTGGAATCGGCCAATTTGACCAATCTGTGGGGCGTTCTGACCGGTCTGCATCATCCGGGGCTCGTATATGAGCCCCCTGATTGGTCAATTCATAAAAATTGCGTGTTCTTATTGGCTACTCCGTTTGAACGACCTTGACCGATTTGCAGCGTGGGGAATCCATCACTCTGAACAAACAATTGTCGACCGGTGTGGTTGATATTATAAGTGATACCGAGATAGTGAAAACTGTGAAATACTCATCAAGGGCTTGCAGCACTTACGAGACTGTTCTCTCAACGTTTGGAAGAAATGATGAACGATGTCTGCAAGATGTATATGCGGATCTGATGAGGCGAATCGACGTTTCGCGTAAACGTTCTGTCGAGGAACTACTGAGTACGGTAAACAGCACTTCAAGCTTCCTGAGCAGGAATTTTGGCGCTGAGAAGCTCATCCCAAAATACGTCCGAGAAAGCAAGTCTTGTACAGCGATCAGGTAAATATATTCATAGACTGTAGTCTGATATTAGTCTTAAACTAGTTTACCATAGAATATTCTACATTAGGTTATTGCGTCTTTGCTGGTACGTGGCTCATTATCATAATAATCGGTGCTGTGATTAACATGTTTCTGCGTTTAAAACCTCAAAAGGTTAACCTACATTTGATTTGATGTATGTAAATTTTACCGTGTAACTGATTTGTGATAAGTGTTTTGTCCATAGATTTGTATTGTCCGACCGCGTTGTCTGGTTAATACGACCTGGTTTAAAAATCACTACTCGGCCACAGAATAGGAAATTGAATCTCAGTTTATTGTTACGCCGTTCAGCTTTTGACGAGAAGTCGAAAATATTAGAATACTTCATATTTTATAAGGCTGATCGTGTCAGTTACCTAAATTACCCAATATTTGCGTTTATATTTACAATCTTTAGATCGGAAGCTTCGGTTAACTGCTTGTAACAGCTCTGTGTCTTTAGTATTGGTAGGTGATAATAGTTAGCACACTCTGAGGATCCTGACTTCATTTGAGCTTTTCCTCATTGCTAATTTTTATTCCCACCACCCTTGATTTTTGACTGCTCCGAATGAGCATGCAGAATATCTCGGCAAAAGCATGAACAATCTTTTCCCTTTGTCTGTTTCTATGCAGTGCTTAGACACAGGTTTTGCCAAGGATAATATGGTTAAGCAGGAGCGAAACGGCCTGACTTATGGTATTTAGTTTTCTTTTCATCTGTGATAGGAAAACACTTACTGAACATATGTACGAAATAAAATGGAAACTGTTCTTCAAATTGGTTCTTGGGGTCATTCGAAGTGCACATTGCAACACTTGCTTTTTCTCCGGCTAAAGTGTCTCCAGAATGCAGGAAATACTGTTTGTGAGTTCTCGAATTTCAAAATTTTCCGGTTGAGCATGCCCCCGGACTCCCCTAGAAATGTCGCACCTTCGGGCGAGCTTGACCCAAAAACCTTGACGTAGGTAAAAAAAAATTTTAGATCCATCCCTGATTCCTGTTAATGTAAAGAAATTAAACTACATGCAATTCTAAAGAAAATATAAAATACTATTAATTAAATCACAAATTTAATTACTTATCAAATGTATCTTGTAAATGTTTGATCCAAAACACCGCTGTATTAATTTATTAAAATAGTTGCTTATGGCGGTGGCTAGCTCGAATGCCTGTGCTACTCTAGCCACCGCCACACACTTCTATATATTAAACCTATTAGAATTCTATTGTAATACTTCTCATAAATTATTTAGGTTATTTCTTCATTGTAAACTTTATGTAAATAATGTATATGTGTATGAATAAATTCTGTCTGTCTTATTCTTTTTGGTTATAAAACATGATGGTAGGAAGAAATTTGTTTATTTAACGTTGGTTTAATTTAGCATTAAAAATTTCTCCAAGACGTAGTCTCACTGTGTAGAGCAGAAAATTTCTCATGAAAAAAAATGGTCCAGATTGTCAAAAATATATTGTGCCGGTGTATAACAAACACCAGATAATCTGAGATGGCAGTAATATTTTTTTTCTTTAACCTGTTCAACAAGCACACACGGCTAATATATTAGGAGTTTAAGCAAGCTAGTATGGCGATTGTATTTAACAAAGTACACTAATCTTATAAGCATTTCGATAGAACAACTTATTATTGACGTCTTAATGAATCGTGAATGTGGTTTTTATACCTCTGAAGCTCTTCTAAGTGGCTCTAGTCAGTTTGTTAACATTTAAACGATCGAAAGCGTTCTACGTACTGCGTGCCAACGTAGTGGTAAAACCGTGGAAATGCTTCGAATGATGGACTGTGTAGAGCTACGACGGCGTGGAAATACTCTTGGGACTACGAAATTATTCTTTCCTTTTGTTTTAAGTACACAATTCTAGTGTATGAATTCGTTGTCGTAGACGATGCCGTAGTGTTTGCTTAAACTCCCTATTATCTTGTGAGATGCCTACAAAGTCCTTTAAACTTTAACTCTAATACATTATTATGGCAGACTGTGCGATTCGACCAAGAAACTTGACTCACTGAGAGATCAAGCGGCAACTGGGATGTTGGATCACGACGACAAACGAGAGGACGTTCACTTATGGACGATATTGAAAAAAGAACAGATGGTTCCAGTATGTGAGATGAGACAGAAACTTAAGGGTAAGTTGAAGCACATTCGAGACAGCGAGTTTCGGTCGCATGAGAAGATGGAAATCGACAGTCAGCGACGCATCGTCGAAGAGGCAGTCGAGAATTCAGAAGATCCTCCCAAAAAAGGCCGAGGAAGCGAGCTATCGACAATGGAAAATGGAAAAAGAGTGGTACAAAACCAGACTTGAACTTGGAGGTAAAATCTCGGCGAAGGCTCCCAAGGCAAATTTGGAGGTTCAAGCGCTAAATCTGCAAAAATATACGATCATGCCTTTCGACGGGGATTACAAGGGCTGGATCAGATTCTGGAGTCAATTGCAAGTAGAAGTAGACAGGTCGAAGCTCTCGCAAATTAGTAAGTTCGACTACTTACTTGAGTTGGTAAAAGTGAAACCAAGAGACGACATTCTTGGATTTGGAGGATCTAGATGAATTGGTGAAGTCTAGGTGGATTGAAACCTGATATCCGAACACGATGGGAAGGGTAATCGACATAAAAACTCCCAAGATTCACCTGAGTCGAAAGGAAAGGAAAGGCTGCAGCTGGCTGATGTTGAAGAGAAGAGAAATAATGTGTGCGTATACTGCGGTCGAGAAAATCACCGAAGAAATGACTGTCAGAGTGTCTTGGATGTTGCCAGTAGACAGAAGATTTTACGAAAAAGGAAGTTCTGATGGCCTGCGCTGGTAGTGGGCACATGGCGTCAAAATGTAACTCTAGTGCATGCCGTAATCGCAAGGGTAACCATCACACTTCTCTGTGTCATCGTGACATGTCAACTCTGACACCCCAAGCTAGTGTTCTACGGAAAACAATCGAGAAGACAATGGGAATGTTTGAATCCAGTATTACTTTACACGCGACTGTGACGGTGGAGCTTAACAGAATTAACGCGCGAACTATGACGGACAATGGTGCAAGCAGCTCGTATATATGTACAGAACTTCTCGTGAAGCTACAGCTGAAATCCACGAGGTCCGAGAAAAAAGCCCATCAAGTAGATGTATGGGAGAGTGCAGAAGAAGGTTGAGAGATACGTTGTTCAAATTTCATTAGCATTTCGAGATTTCACCATTCGAGTTGACTGCATCAACGCCGAAAAGAACATCCTGACATGCCTCTCAAACCCAAAAATTCACCTGATAAAAAGAACGTTTCCTCGCTTGACCCACGTGCGATTCAGTGATGAAAATGCAACGGGGGACCAACTTCCAGTCCATGTGATTCTCGGTGAGGGTTACTGCCAAAGAATCAAGACCACGGAGCCAGCCATTCTTGGAAAGGACCCCAGCAGAGATCCGGGACCTGAGCTGGCAATGCTTCTCTATGTCCTTTTCCTAATGAACTGAAAATGGCCAGGGTAACGTCGGTTTTTAAAAATGGTCAACGAGATCTGCCAGGTAATTATAGGTCAATCTCTGGAACGAATACTGTATGAACATCTTCATGAATATTTGACTGAAAATAACATACTCTCAGACAACCAAGTTGGCTTTCGACGGATGCATTCTACTGCAACGACATTACTAGACTGTACCAATAGTTGGTACGTAAACATGGATAGAAAAATGTTTAATCTAGTAGTTTTTATTGACTTAGGAAAACCTTTTGATACCGTTGATCACAAAATCGTATTGACAAAACTAGAGCTTTATGGTATAAAGGGAAAGGCTTTATCATTGTTAAAATCTTAGTTATCTGATCGTACACAGAAATTTCAAATAAATGGTGCTGCTTCATCGGACCGTTCAATTGAAAGCGGGGTTCCACAGGGGTCGCTCTCTGGACCTTTGTTCTTCCTGTTTTATATAAATGACCTGCCGGAACACTTTACCAAAACAACACCACGATTGTTTACAGATGATACTAACCTTAGTGCAGCTGGTGAAATGGTAAACAAGGTTAAAACAGCAATGAATTTGGACTTAGAGTGTCTAAGAAAATGGCTATAAGCTAATAACTTAAGTCTCAATGTAGCTAAAACTGAGTCCTCGTTAATTAGGTCGAAATCGTTTTTGACAAGTAAGTTAGACAGACATCCAGATATTTTTATCGGAAAAGAGGAAGTCAAACAGGTTTTTGAAAGTAAAAATCTGGGGATGGTAGTTGATCAGCACTTATCCTGGAAGAGTAACACTGATAAAATCTATAAGAACATAAGAGATTAACGAAAGATTTTGTTGAGGAAGGTACATTAGTCTCAGTTTACCACGCTCTCATTCAGCGACATTTTGATTATTGTTTTGAGGTTTTTTGACGTTTTCAGTGTGAATCAAAGCGATTACAAAAACTTCATAACAAATCTTTTAGAGTCATAATGAGTATAAACATAATGAATAATGTTGACTATACAATAGCTTTGAGCTCTTTGGGATGGGAAACACTACAAAGTACAAAGGAAAAAAGCTAAGGCAAAGCTAATGTTCAAATTTATAAATAATTTGGGGCCGGAATCTCTCACAAAACTCTTCACAAAAGAGTGTGAAGTTACAAAATATGACCTCAGAAATAACCAGACTTCTCTTTGTTTACCACACCCCCGTACAAACAAGATGAAAAAGAGCTTCATGTACGATGGTACTGTTGTATGGAAGAAACGAGTTGACAGAATGTAAATCTCTATTTTCATTTATAACAAAATTGCTGCTCTTATGATCGTAGGCTATTGAATTCTAGTGTTATGTAATTATGTAAATATTGTATTTATGTATAAATAATTTATTTTTGTACTTTACATTAATTTATAATTTAGTACAATGAACTTCCTTAGCATCTTCAAACTATTGAACTTTATGTTATAATATAACATTATCTTGTAATTTTTTGTACGCACGCCCCTTATGGAAACCACACTATGTTGATGAGGTCAGCGCGTTTAAATAAACTTCTTCTACTCTACTCCACTCTTCTCTTGCAGGAAAGGTGACTACTGCTTCGTCCAAAACGAAGCAAAACAAGCAAAGACGAGTCTGGTATACTCTGCTCCTGGAAGTTCTCGGTATAGCAGACAACACTCCTGACGACGGGAAATTTGTTCAAGATTTTACGGACAGTCTGCTTATGACGCAGTCAGGTCGTTACAGAACCCAGTTACCTTGGACAACAGATTGTGTGGAGTTACCTACCAACAGGGGGCTAGAGATTGCACGAGTTCATGGTACGACCTGACGATTAGAGAAAGTTGGACGGCTACCTGAATACAACGCTGTGACGAGAGACAGATTGAGCAAGGGATAAGCAAGAAAGTCCCGGATGAGCCAACGGGACCTGTCTTGCACTATGTTCCACACCAAGCGGTCATGAAGGAAGATAATGAATCGACCAAGATGCGAGTTGTTTACGACTGCTCAGCCAGAATGGGTCCATTGTCGCCAACGCTGAATGACTATTTGAGGTGGGGCCCCATTACAGGCATTACTATTTGACATATTGCTACGCAACAGGATGAACAAGTTCTGCTTGATCTTACAGATCGAAGTCGACACAACGGACAGAGATGCTCAGACTATTTTGGTACAAGGATCTGTGTTCACAAGAAATAGCTGAGTACCGCTTCACACGAGTGATATTTGCCTCAGGATCAAGCGCGTTTATACTTGGAGTAACGTTGGAGAAACTCGTGAAAGCGTTCAAGGAATTTTATCTGCGAACTGTGCAAGAACTACCAGAAAACACGTACGTCTACGACCTACAGTCTGGTTCCAATGATGATCAAGACCTAGTGGATTTCAAACGAGAGTCAGAAGTAACCCTTGGAGCTGCTGGGTTTAAGAAAATTTTCTTAAAATAAGTCAAAATTTTCTTGGGAGAGTAATAACAAAAATTTCTTATTACTCTCCTTCTTAAGAAAATTTGTAAGAAATTTTTCTTATTACTCTCCCAAGAAAATTTTGACTTATTT
>JBAHVQ010179010.1:0-16764 GCA_036872915.1 Nanipora kamurai
CCTTTTGCTGGCCACGAAACCAGAGTAGCACTTTGAATATGACTAATACTTCACCTGGTTGCGAAAAAAGACTATTTTTACCTACTTTTTTTTACCTTTAGTGTCCAGTTGCGCACTTTTTTGAACGACCATTGTATGCATAAATTATCTATTTGAACAATAGAAAGCAAAAACGAATGTGGGTACTTTTTGACTTGAAACAACTGAAAACACTCAAGGGAGCCATAGTTTGAACGTGATATATAGTACGAGAGAGAACAGATATCTCTTACAATGTCACTTCTGCTAAGTTATTAGTTATCTCCCAAGTACTGCATTCGAAAATCAAAATTGAAAAGTTTGATTTCTTAGGGACGGTGATAATTACAGAATCCTGTAAGTCTTTTTACCCTATAAAAGAGATAAACCTTAAATATCACTTTTGTCATGCAAATATATACGTATGTAAATATATATATATTATGTCACTTACCTCAAAAAGTCGTTGCAGCCTGTTTCATCTTCTGAAAGAATCTTCAGGTGACTCGCCTGTTTCATCTTCTGAAAGAATCTTCAGGTGACTCACCTGAAGATTCTTTCAGAAGATGAAACAGGCTGTAGTGACTGTTTGAGGTAAGTGACATGATACTATTTCCTCTATCTGTTTGGTATTGAGCCCTCTTTGTATTTCGTAAACCAAAACGTTCACGTATGTAAAGATATATATATATATATATATATATATATATATATGAAAAATATATGAATAAATATGTATGTTGTATATACTCGTTGAAAAAATTCTGAACAAAACCAATATATATACACATACATAAGCACAGACTTTTCGTCAAACTGTTTGGGTTAGGAGGTGCATCCACTTTACAACTGTTAAAAGTGTAATTGAAGTTCACTAAGTTAAGAAACAAAAGTTTTATCGGAGAAAGTTAGGCAAAAACTTGTTTCATACATATATATGTATAACTGATTTCTTCATAACTATTTTCAATATGTATATATATATATATACGCACACACACATATATAGATATATACATACCATAGCTGCCAAGGTTGACCAAACACTGGGCGTGACTTACGCTGAACACCAAAGGTACAAGCTCCCAGAAGGTCCAAAAAAGTATTGGTATTCGGCAAAACACAAAATATCAAAAATAACGTGGAAATGCTGATATGAGTGCATCATTCTAGCATTCAATATGATACGAAAACTAAAAAAGAAACTTCTTGGCAACTCAACTATTTTAGAATCAGAAACGTGACCTCAGCATGCTAGTCAGAGGCGTGTGATCGATTGTCCGGAGGGTGAGCGTGAGAATTAATACTGAGGCATGAGACTTATTAGGTCTGACATACACACACAGTGGTAGTGCACGTGTCTCTTACCTCTGTGACTAGGGTTCGATTCTGGCTACGCGCAGTTTTGTGATTAAAGTTACCTTGGTCACATGTGAGAAGAGTGTTGTCCAGTTTGACTCTACCAAACATCGCAGGTTTTGTCCGGGTCCTCCGGTTTCCTCCTGTAGTAACACTGGACCCATGAGGGATGGCCTTTACTGGACCTCTAGGGATAACAGCGTAGTTTAGCTGATAGGGTTATCCAGTATAAATAAATGAACTTTACTTACTTACTTTACACACGCACACACACACACACACACACACATACATTACTCAGACTCGAGTTTAAAAATAAATACTATATAAACCCTAAAAACTTTACTTTAAAAACTCCCAACCTTTCCGGGCAATGCCCCTTTGTCAAGGGATATTACAAAAAGTCAAAAATATTCTGTGACACGAAAATCTTTCTACATTTGTAAAGCTAAACTAAACCAATTGTGCTTTTCAACGCCAATACGCCCGTTGTAGGATCTGGCTCAAACGAGTCAGTACGGCTAACCGGGGGCTAAATTTGGCCGAAGTGAACAGCCCCCTTAGTTTCGCTGAGACAGCAATAGCTCCCCGTACGCACGCATGGTTTCTCATGAAATTATGTATAATGATAAATATACCTTTTAAATTTTCTTAACGCTGACCAATCAGGGGGCCCTTGAGATTAAGTCCAAGAAAGGTAGCCCATTAATTCGCCAAATATAGGAACCAAAGACAATCCGCTACGGTTCAACTGGCGCACACGAAAATGAATGTTTTAAATTAAAAAAAACAACTTACTTTACACAAATAAAATATTGCACATTACATAAAATATTACACAAAATTTGTTGTAATAAACAGAATTATTCATAAACAAGTTATAAAAAATCTAAACCAGAACAGTAAAATCAATGTCCTCACTACCTACAGTTGGTCTTCGACGGGAAAATAAGTACATAATAAAGATCTTTAGAACGGCTACTGTTTCTTTGAAACTTGTAAAATACATTTACCAAACTAGTATATATGATGTGCGGTTACTTTACAGTGTAATTCCACCGTGCTTGTTAAGATTTGGTTAAAATACAGCATTAACTTAGGTCTAATCAAGTCAGCGCGAAGCTTCCTCCCTTTAAGCTAACTACTGTTGCCACTGCTGCCACTAGATAGTTTGTTGTATGTATGTCGGGTTACCCTTACTGGTCTGCACCCTTTCGACCTCTTTTTAATTTGTTTACAGCAACTCCATCCCTTGTGTACCGTGTATTCTCCTGGGTGTTCGCTCGTTAGGCAACTGCGTGTTTTCAGCGCGACTCGTGGCATGTACATTCGACAACGAGAGCAACGCACTTCCTCTAGCTGTTTAGTGAGTATGCGGACACATTCCAACAACTCCTTCGCCCTCTCTTCCGATGCCTTACTTAACTTCTTTATTTCTGCGCTTTCCCTTCGAGCTCGCTGACAAATACTTCGAAAATTCGAGAACTCCAGTTCTGCCAAAAGGCTGCCGTTTGTTTCCAACGACCACTCCAAATCTGCCAGACCAGCTGTTTCGAGACAGTTGTGGCTCAACAGAAGTGATTGTGCCTCAGAAAGGTCCGAATCTGCCTTCGCGCTCCAGTACACGACTATTTTTAGCTTTTCACCATCTTGAAATATCCCCTTCTTGCTGCCGTAATTCAGCAAAGCTCGAACGAAGTTTACATCGATAACACTTCTCCTAAAGAGGGAAGACGGTGCTAAGCTTTTCCACCTGACCGCAAAAGCTTCAACCGCTAGAGAAACCAATTCGTGAATGCCCAGATAGTTACTATTTTGGATAGTCTTGAAAATCTCCACACCATAGAAAAGTTTCTCGTTTGCCTTTCCAGTGTATAAGTACCTTAAGAGAAGATCAATACTTGCTGTGGCAGCTGGGAGTTCGATGGGTATTAGGTCCATTGAGCTTTCTTGGTAGTTTCCCGTGAACAATGCGTCGAAGTATTCGCTTCGCAAACGAAGGTATTCCGAATGACAGTAAAAATGCCGCGAGCCGAAGACCAGCACTTTGTTGGAATACTCCGGTTGATTAAAGTGCTCCATTGCTTCGTCTCCATCAAGGATTTGAAATTCTTTGACATTACTGGGGAACACGACTGATTTATCTTCGAGCAGATGGATGGTCAGGCCCAAGGAACACAATTTGGACAATATGGTATCAAAGCTTCTCTTTAGATGTTCGACATTGTCGCAGCTTGCCGAGGAACTCTCCATATTTCATTCTCTGCCGCCGCCACGCAGTGTCCAAAGAAAGTCCTTCACAATTTTGAATTTTTATAATGTTAAGACGTCCCGGTGGAATTTACCAAGCATTCTTTGTAATAGTTCAATTAATAGCGAGGGTTCTTCCTCCAGTTTTAAAACACAGGGAAGACGTTCAAAGAACTAGCCTAATTAAGTCGAGTTTGAGGTACTTTCTTTCACACTGGAGGAAGAATCTTTACGATTATATTTGAACTAGTTTCTGAAACGACCCCATATTTTGGTTGAAATTTAAGATGAAAGTTGATCAAATTTCCTTCGATCTTTTCACGGTATTGACTTTCTGGTTAATGTATTTATGAAATATCAATAACTTTAAGAATGTGAGAGAAAATACCATCAACTTTATGGCGGATCCCAGAATCTTCTTTGCTGTGTTCAGGGACGAACAGATTTGAGTCACTCCATGAATTGTTTGATTAAAATACATCGATTATACGGATGGGAAAAAAATGCGAGCCACTTCGGAGTAAGATAGAATCCAGCAGTCAGCTTTCTTCACTCCGTTTCTTCTCTCAAAAACATTTACAAAGTTTTCTGCGATTTCAGCGGATTACCGCCGTAATAGGTCCAGTTCTGTTCTTGCAAACTTTCCCTGTACAGAATACTTATCAGATTATTCTTCAACTTACGGTGAAGCGACTTACGGTACATACCGAAGATTTCAAATTTGAATTGGGGCAACCAATTTCATATAAAAGCACTTATCTCACGACAAACCCACAATTCATTATTTCAACACAAGCGTTAAATCCTTTATTCAACTCATCAGCATTCAAAAGTGTGATAACTTTACAAAACAGTGTGATAACTACCAATCACACTGCTTTCAAATGAAAACAGTGTAATAACCACTTGTCGCATGCTAATGAGCGTATGTCTTCATTTCTAGCGACCAACGTTTTCTTAATGGTAAAGCAAAATAATCCATGTGCTTGCGGGTGAGTCAGCCTCTGTACACATTTCCTTAAATAGTTGAAATAAATTGATTTGAATTGAATTGATACGATGATTAATCAATGTTCACTCGTGTGATAAAGAATTTAACATTGGTCGGGAACCTTGAACGTCCACTCGGAGCCTACGGCTCTTCGCGGCCGTTAAGCTTCACTCTCAATGTTAAATTCTTTATCACACTCGAGACCAAACGATCAACCCTTGCAAATAGAAGTAACAGCGACGTTTGTTTTCTGCTTTGTCTACGCGATACAGCAAACACCTCACGCCAACAATTATCTCAAACTACTTGCTATGGTTACGTCACTCTTTATCTGGTGTATTACTCTTAAAGCGTGGTAATCATTACACCGCGACTACCGTAAAAGCGAAGGTGACCTCCATGCCATCTTCACAACAGACGGGTCCCTCGTGATGCATCATGGGAAAGTTCCAAGTGAAAAACAAGAGTTACAAGAACCGGTCAGCAAGGGCAGCGGAATAGGGGGCCAGGAATCGGCTATAGCTCCTACAGCTTCACAATATTCTGACGAGGAAGTTGAGAACATGTTCGTTGCCTTGGTTAACGAATTGTTCAACAAAGTTCTATGCTTTTTATATCTGTATCAGTAACATTAACGTTAGGAATTGTTTCTTCACATATTTGTTCGTTTAAATCTTTGGAATTGTGGCGGGAGATCAGCAGAATGGACCTTCCTTTGTCCCTCTGGTTTGTCACCCTCCAATATCAAACATCTTCGACCGCCAATAACCCATGTCTGTCAGATCTTGCAAGAAGCATGGCAGCTAGCCACATGACTAACTACACCATCAATCTTCTCATTTTCCTCAAACAACTGCAGCAAAATTTCTGCAAATTCAGTCAACAAGTCAACTACACAGCACTAGTCAACCAATTTTCAACTGGCTTTGGGTGTTTTCGTTAATTATAAATCTTTTTGAGAGCAAACAAGATTCTTATTGCAGTCTAGTAATCCATCTCATTCTCTGCATGTTCCACAAAGTGTTTAGGTTGATAAAACGTTTCCCTCACTTTGATATAATCCAATTCCAGACAGAATGGCCCGTTAATACGGTCCATCAACGATATACTAATTGTTTTGATACGGTGAAATGTAGGTTGCCGATCCTGTAGGTAACCAGCTGTGGTGAACAAAAATTTGGAGAATGGCACCTGTAAGACAGGAGAAATTAGCCTCCCTCTGAATAGCCAAGTAGTACTAGGTCAAGATGAAAACAAAACAACTTGATTACTTAAAGACTGTAAAGCATAGAAGAGGTATTGAGGCTTCAATCTTTACTTACAATCAACGAGTTTAGTACGCAGACTTTGCGTAAAACTCAACCACTCTCTAAGTAAATGGGGTGAGATACAGGGAATTCCAGGGGAGTTTTTCAAATTTCAAAATATCGCTCAAGTTCTATTCACTCAGAGGGGTAGGTCGGACTGACCTGACAAGGAGCACTGAGTATGTAGATCTCCCAATGAAACAACTAACCTCTGAATTTCCGTAGGAATATGCTTTCTGGCAATGTTTGTTCGATTTTTTTAATTTTATGGTTGAGAATTAGCCAATTTGAGCTTAATAAAATGATCTGGTAATTGCTGGAGATTTCAAAAATCGGCGATTTTTTCGTCCAGTTTTTATTAATTACAATATATCAATATATTAATCACAATATCAGTGTCACATCTTCTTAATTCAAAACGCGATAAAATCGAAAGTATGCAACTTATCAAAAATTGTAGTTGCGGTTTTGGAGATAATTTATCTGAGATTCAAAACCATAAATTAAATTCCAACCATAAATTAAATTCCAAACCATAAATTAAATTCCCAAAGACATTAAGCTCTTGAATCCAATACATCAAATAGTTGATCATTGCATTTTTCGTAAAATTATATTTCATAACCATCTTCCATGATCAATTAGCTTTTAGTCGGTGTATGATACGTAATTGCGATCGCATTAATAGGCGCGCGATGCAAGCTCGTTTACGAAGCGATATCCGATAATCCTATTGCGGTTAATTATGAATTTATCGTTTCATATTACCTTGAGGATGATTCTGAAATGCTATTGCTACCTTAACGCAAGAATTCCCTTTTCTGGTCGTATCCTACCCCCCCAAATTTGTTTACCTTAAACTGCAGTTGGTTGTTCGGTGTACGAACCAGCGCCGGATTTAGGCACGGGCAAGCTGGGCAGTTCCTCAGGGGCCTCCACAACCAAAGGGGCCCCACATATTTCAGCAAAAAAAAATTGTAAAAAAAATGTATTTGTGAGTGCCTGAATGGTAGTCTTTATGCTTGAAACATAGGAACTTTACAGATTCTTATAATCTTGTAGATTGATCATGCGCTAGTTTATTCAGATTCTTTATACTTGACACATAGGAACTAGATTCTTATATAGATTGATCATGATGTTTATTGACGTACATTTTATTCAGATTCTTTGTTCTTGAAAAATATACTTTATGGATGAGTGTAAATGTGTCTTGTCACCTTTTTAGTATACTACGGTAGGGTGGGCCTCCACTACCGAAGGCTGCCCAGGGGTCACCACATGTCTAAATCCGGCGTTGGTATGAAGGTGAATCTTAAATTTTAGTTCGGCTAACGTCAGGAAACTTTACTCTTCATGGGGCGATATCCTTCCAGAAGAGAGTTAACTCCCGTAAGGCGTAAACATAGCATGCTATAGGTTGTCGTCCATCAACACCGAAATGAGTAAAGGAGTGTTATAAATAATAATAATATATATAATAATATTATAAATAATAATACTCTATTTCTTTAAATTTTCAAGTTTTTATAACGCAGTGGCGTAACAAGAAAACTGCTGCACTTGGCAGACTGGCCCAGTCAATAAATATCCCACCTTCACTTCAGAGTCGGCGGCATATTTTCAAGGCAGGGCGCCCTTCCACTATTAAGACTCACCCTCCACTCTGAGAGCTCCGCGCTTTTCGGGCCCCGGACTTTTTTGGGCTCCGCACTTTCTAGAAAGAATCCGCAAACCAAAACTGAGGAACGACAAAGCGCGGGGGCCCGCAGTATATGCTGCTTCTGCCATGGTGTTAATCTGGCACTGTTTGACTTTTAAGGCCAGTATCCACCAAGTGCAAGAAGTCCCACGGTCAACCATTCTAATATTCTGTTGTAAAAACATTGACCTGGTGTCCACTTTTCCACGTGAAATTTTGCGACACATCAGCAATATCAGCCAATCAATTGAATGACATTTCCCACATGACTCAGTGATTACTGGACCTTTAGATATGACTTTAGACTTCCCAAAAGTCTTTTCCAAACCTGTTTTATGACATGTGGCCGTGATTAGGTGTGACGCGGCTGTGGCTATGCCATGAAAAGGACTTTCATCAGTTGCAGTGTGTGAGGATAACATCTAAGTAAAGTTTACTAATTTTTTTTTTGCTTTTTTTGTTTACTATAAGTAAAATTTATTCATGATTTATCTTGAGAAGAAAATACTCCAGATCCCTCAGCACACCACAAATTCCTAAAATGTAGGGAAAATTCCCTAGCACTGGCAGCACTAGTGATTTCTCTAATGACATAATGTCAAGCTCCCAGTGTATGATGGGTATGTCCAGTGCATTCTGGGTGCAAACAATAACTTTGGTGCATAATTTTAAATTGTAATTTTGTCCATTGGCCTGTAGGGTGGACTGGATCTACTTGTCATACACTAAGAACTTGGCATTAGAGAAATGTCTGTTTCCACTTGGCAAAATTTTCCACTTGTACTGCCTTTTTCTTGTTTCTCATTGGCTCATGGGAACTCTTAGGTTCCTGAGGGCCAATGAAACAAGAGAGAAAATTAAGCCTAAGAAGTTGTAAATGTACTTAAACACTGAACAGAAAGTCTGCTCATGTGGGAGGTTGGTAAATATCAAACAACCAGAGGATGTTCATCAAGTTTGTTCACTCAGAAAAACAATTTCTGAGCCCTAGATGGGAATCGAACCCGCAACCTTCAGAAGGTTGAATTGAACCTGCAACCTTCAGAAGGTTGCAGGTTTGATTCCTGTCTAGGGCTAAGAAATAATTTTTCTGAGTGAATGAGCTTGACAAAGGTCCTCTAGTCGTTTGATATTTACCAAGCTCCCATACGAGCAGACTTTCTGTTCAGTGTTTAAGTATTCCATCATTTTTATTATATCATGACTTCCGCTTAGGCAGTACATATGATGAACCTGCAGCCTAGCTCGCCATCTGAGTTGTAGTGGCTCAATGGTTAGAGCGTCTCACCGGTCATCAGAAGGTTGCGGGTTCAATTCCCATCTAGGGCTCAGAAATCATTTTTCTGAGTGAACAAGCTTGACAAATGTCCTCTAGTCGTTTAAGTAGTAAGTGTAGCAAATACTTACAGTAACTACTTCCCACAAGGGCCCACCTCTGGTGTAGATAAAGGCCTGGTACATATCATCTGTACAGTAACCTGGTGGCTGTATATTAACTGTATATGTTCTTCCGTCTCCTCGCAATCGTAACTGCATTACATCATAAGAGGAAATGTCAGTTGTGAGAATGGTTCCCCATCGATTCTGAACAAAGACAGAAATGCCTGGCTTAATCATTAACAATATTTGGTGGTTGCAAGAAGTCATCCAAGTGTTTTTCTGCAGATTTGCAATAGTAGCTTTTAATATTCTTGACAGTTTGTGATGAATTTTAGTAATGTCACCCAAACAAACTGCCTTTCCATCTGAGATGCACGTACCCAGTTTATAGCTGAGCTCTTGGAATTGGGTATTTTTACACTATCAATACTTGAGCTCTTGGAATTGGGCATTTTTATACTATCAATACTGATCAGGCATGGAGTAAGAGGTTAACCCATCATATGGGTGTGCTTGGAAGTATAACTTTTGGGTACTTTCTAAATTTTAAACTCATTAGGAGGCTGTTTTTTATATCCTGGTAATAGTTGAAAGCACATGCCACAGGTAAAGAAAGATTGGAAATCTTTCCAAATATTGTCCTCAGTAAATTATTGATTTTCAGATATTCCACTTGGCTTATCAATTAATTCATACTCTGTAACTGTATGGATTTGTTTTTTTGGCAGAGACTCATATTCAATTGGTACACTTTATAATGAGAATATTTAACATAAAAAACTGTAATGTGGATTCCAATAAAAATGTGATTTGAATAAAAAGGTCTGTACTGGGGCATTGTTGAAGAAGTAAAATTGCCATCACTTGCAAAATCAAGGAAATGGCATTTCCAGGAACTTGATCTAAATTTTAAGAATTTTACTGTGGTATGACATGTTACCCTCCGGGAAATGGCGACCCCCTCATGTCATCATCCATTCTCACTCCCAGGTTTTTCTCAACCTTGGCAACTATGAGAATGTCAGGTGTTCATCAATTTCAGGAACCAATTCAAACCTGCAAACCTACCATAACTGGATTTGATCTCATGACACAAAACCCGCTGTGCTTCGTAACGTTGTCCTCGGGGAGTTCAGTCGAAAGTTTTCCCTTGAACGAGACGTGGTCGGTTTTTGTCCGCACCAATTCCGCTCGGGATTTTCCCCCAAACTCTTCATCGGAAGTACAAGTCCAGTTGTCTATAGCCTTGTCATCTTTAAAATTACAGATCGTCATTTCCCGAAGAGTAGTAGTAGACGCCATCCTTTTACTCGCTGTTGACCAAGAAGGCCTTAAAATCCTCTTCAATGCTGCCATTTTGTTTATGAGCAGTCGCGAAAAGATACAGCGGTTGGCAAATTAGAAGAGGGAAAAACGAAAGAAGGAGGGATGGCCTATTTTGTTGGTGCTACATCTCAAAGATGCGTTCTCGCATCAGTAGGAAAAATTTTAAAGCGCAAAGCTACTCAGAGAGTTCTCTTTAGTGCGTCTGTTGTTGGCTACGGTCAACTCCATCAGAAGTATTCCGTCACTTTCAGAATAAACTCCAACAATGAACAGTCGACCCTTTTCTCTAATTTCTGGAAAGCTGGATCGCAGTTGACAAAGACTTTACCAACATGTACCCAGTACAGGACATTCTGTATTGATTACGACAACAATCAAGACAGCAGTAGATATCTGCAGAAACCAAGGATGCCTTCTGTTGCTAGACACATGCATTCTGAAACAAATCCAACAGAGAAGGGTCAGACTGCAAAAGAACTGGTAATTTTTACACTTATCCTTTAGGTTAGAAAATGGGCACTTTTTCCCTGACTATTGCAAGTTAAAGTCTTCACAGTTTTTGGGAAGAGAAAATCCAGGCTTTCCCCACATACACAGCTGTTCAGTTCCAATGGTAAAAAGAGGAAGTGAGGAACAAACAAAGGGGGAAGAAAAAATAAGAGAATGGGAGCAAGTTATCTCCCCTGGCTTTGAAGGTGGTTACAATCATCACTGATAGTTGAATCTGGTTCAACCAGTAGATGTACTGGTATAGCTAAAATTTTGGTATTGGTAAGGGTGTGTATTGTGGTTCATGTTCCACAGCCTCCTGCAGGGGGTGCACAACATTTTGCTAAGGGAACCTTGATGTCACAACAAACAGGCCTAGCTTGAAATGTTAGAGTTTTAATACAAATATGTGAGTGTCATGCTTATTCACTTTACTAAGTGACTTCACATCTTTTAAAGAATATATTTAGAGTGACATATATTTATAGTATATGCAGGCTCAAGCCTAACTGTAACAACCAGTCTCTCTTTGGAACTGTTGGTTAGAAATTTAGGGGGTTGGGGTTACTACAGGCCCTCTGTGGCCACATTACTATTAGGGTGGCCAGATCTGAATTCCTGGGAAACTTTATGGAGAATTTTGGCTTAGGAAGCAACTCCATAAACATTTTATTTAAGTCCTCTGAGACTGGTTCTAAGGTATTCTAAGATGCTTTATGTAATATTTTTGGTGATATTGTGGTCAGTTCATTAAGACTTCTCAGGGCCAGACACAAGCCCTCTCCTAGCTAACGCTTGGCCACACTAAGTACTGGGTTCAACTTTATACCAGTCTTACAACTAGTTTTTTGCCATTGCAAATTGAAACAGCCCCTAGCAATTGACCTGAAATATATCATATTTTGTCAACCCCATATGTTTATGTGTAAGTTGTTCTTTCAATTAAAATACAGGAACTACTTGCTTATTTTCTCTGTTCGATCAACCCTTTTATGCCAATTGTGGCCATTCGAAATTTAATCTGGCTAAAAAATAGACTATTTTTATTTAGAAGTGTAAGGTGCTGAAGTGTCGATTAAACAAAAACCCCTGCGATTTGCCTGGAACAGTGTTGACTGACTAAAGTTACCATATCATAATATGAAAGGCTGACAATACTATCAGCTGACTATTATAGCCAATTCAAAGAATTGGTAGATCAAAATTATTTGTTCTGAACATTTCCTGCATTCCCTTTTCATTTAGAGAGAAAAGAACATTTTTACCATACCAAACATTATAAGTTTTGGCAGGATTTTGATGTCTCCATTTCTTGGATATCTTGTGGTGTCTGAGAACTTTCTGGCTGCATTATTTGTGTTTATAGTAGCTGGCTTTACTGATGTGGTAAATGATTACTCAACTTTTTAGTTCCATGTATTATTTGTGGTTTACATTTATGGTTTTGCAGCACTTGCTTGTCCAACCATTTCTTGTTCTCTTGTACTAAGTTGCTGGAAACGTTTTATGCAAAATCAGCATGCCAAAAAACACGATCAAAGCAAGGTTTGCCAGAAATTATGCAATTAACCCATGTATACTAACTATTTACATGAGGTGTGAAGACTATAGTTGATTCCATTAAATTTTTACTGGTCAATCAGCAGAGGGGTCCAAGAGACCTGCCCCACCCATTTTACAGAGAGTTTTTGCTTAAGGTAAAAAATTTTTTGTGGTGGTGGTGGTGCTAGGATTTCCTTGGCAGGGGGGCTGTGCTCCACTTGTACCACCACTGATTTGGCACATGATTAGCTGTGGTTTTTGGTTTTCAGAGTTGTTTTATCACGAAAATATTCATTTCCTGTGTATTTTGGCATTTTTCACATTTAGTTAATCAGGAAATTTATCATATCTAACACCAAAGGGCTGAACTTCAACAGGCAGCAAGACTAATTCTTTCCCAGTGGTCTCAAACTTTTATTATTTTACTCTGGCTAATGCCAGATGATTTTACTTGTCAAAGGAGAGTAACTGCTGGGAAAGGGTTAACATGAATATTTTGAAGTGTGTATTTTGTTTGCATTCATTTGGCATATGTCTTTCTTTGTCCTGTTTTGTTTCTTCAGCTTGATGGTTTCATTGCCAGGAGATTTCCCAGTCAAATGTCATACTTAGGGAGTGTTCTGGATCCAGTAGCAGACAAACTTCTTGTTGGTGTACTAACAGTGACTTTGTCCATGGTACATTTGATTCCAAGTAAGTAATCACTAGTTTGCTATAGTTTCAGTAATGTACAATACTATAATATCAGATATTATTACACTATATATGGCTTGCTTCGTGAGCGGTCTGTTGCGCTTTTTTCTGCAATTTGGTTGGCGCCTGAGTGGTCTTAACAAACCCGTAAAGACCGGTCTTTATCGGGAATAGACAAATGTTATCTAAAACAAAAAAGCTTAACAGCTGAAGGAAATGTAAGCTAAAATGAATTCCGGAGACGATTTAAGGTACGACCTGGGCGATGTTGACTCTTTTCCGCTTGAATTTTTAAACATTCAAGCTTTTGATCTGTTTCCAACAAAGACGTCGAAAGTCGGTAAGACGGGGGCGCGCGTTAGTAGTCGCCAGTGCCATGTTGCGCCGACAAACGCTCGCTGAAAGGGAGATGGATATGCACGCGCGTGCATTAACTCTTAAAAGTCCAAGATAGTTGATAAAACAGCCTAACAATTTTTCCTAAACTTCTGGCCACGATTCGTTGCGTACTCGCGAGCCGTCCAGGGCTAGTATCGAGAGCAAAAAAACACTTTTCTAAGTCACTTTTTTGCGTAGATTTGTAAAATTAGCAGGAGCCTTGCGAATAGCCAACCAGTTGAAATTGTAGACGTGACGACAACTTAGCTCATCATCTGAGTCTTGGTAACTCAATGGTCACAGCGTCTCACCGGTCATTAGAAGGTTGCAGGTTCAATTTCCGTCTTGGGCTCAGAAATAGTTTTTCTGAGATCATGTGCTTGACGAACATTCGTTGGTCGTCTGATATACTCCAACTCCCACACGAACAATATTTGTGTTCAGCTTTCAATGTTTCGGAATGTTGTTATACATGTACTCTTAATAATTAAGAGTACATATAAAATAAAGAGTACACAATGATAACAGTACCAAATAGCGGAATTCAAACA
This sequence comes from Nanipora kamurai, assembly GCA_036872915.1. Lineage (NCBI taxonomy): Eukaryota > Metazoa > Cnidaria > Anthozoa > Scleralcyonacea > Helioporidae > Nanipora > Nanipora kamurai. The sequence goes on from JBAHVQ010179010.1 coordinate 13,987, forward strand.
AGTTAAACTCATGAAAAACCTCAGAATTGCCTACTTAGGCATTACCTTCTAAGCTGCTAGTGTCACCATTCGCGAATTCTGTTTTCCCTCGAAAATTTCACAAATGGTGCAGTAACTTTCGACTTCTACCTATTTTGTCACAAATATCCAAGAAATCTCCAAACGTAAGCGATTAGTTTTGGGCCACCGGTTTCTCACCGTCGGCAAATGTGATTTGTTTGTACATGGTTGCGACGACTTAATGAAAACTTCCTAACATTTTTAATTTTTAAATTACTGTTTGTATAGTTCCCCTTGCATTTATAATACTCGGTCGTGATGTTGGATTGGTGCTGAGCTCCTTTGTTGTTCGATATGTATCATTACCTCAACCTGTAAGTATAATAAGGAACATTTATTAATGCGGGAGGGAATTGCTAACGAAGGAAATGACTTCGCTGCTTCTAGCTGTCAAAATTATCATTTGTTTTAAGCTACATAGACGCCCTGCAATTTCTAGCGAATATACATCACTCTGTGTGTGTTGTTTTTTCTAGAGAACGTTTTCTCGTTTCTTCGACGTTCAACTTCCAACTGTTGAAGTAACTCCGTCCACCATAGGAAAGGTGAGTTCTGTTTAACTGCTTTGAGTGTCCAGCCGTTTAATGGGCGTTTATTGAAAACAAAGAATGAATTAAATATTTAGGTAAAGTTAAGTTTTTTAGTGTTAAAAATTCCATTTGGAGACTCGATCGAGGCCAGTTGCAAGAATGCAACCCCAAGACGAAGAACTTCCGGCTTGGAATCGAACCCGCGACTCTCCAAACGCAGCGCAGAGCTCTTAAATACAATTTCTGGCAATCGCAAATTCGCATTCCCGTGTAACACCACCTGAACGCCATAGGATTTTACTCGTTAACGAAACGTTAATGAAAGAAATCCCGCTGGGGAAGGGTTATAGCTCTATAGCTCAAATTTACTCCAAGTTAAATTTGCCTTGGTTGCAATTTCAAATTTCCATCGCTACGAGTTTGAAACATATTTACACACGAGTTTGCGACGCTCCAAACTTGATAAACGAATTTGCGCAGGTTGTTGCTAATTTGATAAAGCAAATTTGATGCAATCACGGTAATTGAAACTTTGCTGTAGGTACAAATGTTTCGCAAATACGGCATTTGCAGCTTTACATTAAGTTCAAACGTGGCAAACAAAGGTTTTGCAATAACTTTGCATCGTTGCACACTACAACGTAAGAGATGAAAACTTATTTTTTCGTCCTGTGCAAGAGTTAAACATTTGTGATTGGTTTTGCTATTTCACTGTTCACGATTACTCATGCAAGTCACCAACTCTATTTTCAGGTGAACACTGCCCTTCAGTTGGCACTTATTGCTTCGTCCTTAACCGCACCTGTTCTTGATTTAACTGGTCATACCAGCTTAACAGCATTACAGTAAGTTTGAATTCTCGGAATTGCTATAAATTACAACAGCTGACAAGCGACGTTTACTGTTTATATACCCTATTTCCTCAAACAGTTGCTATTTGTACATCCTCAAGCCCGTTTACGCGGGCAATTTTTGCCGCGAATTTTCTCATCCTGACCCATGTCATAGAACGAACTCACTCGTTGGGACCACTGACCTCTATATAACTGGACTGCGGATCTCTGATACTTTTGTATTGTCAAAAGTGTCTTCAGTTGACCGGCGCCATCTTGGCGAGTCGTCCGACGAGTAATACTACATAAAAAAACATTCAGAATTATCTTCCGGCTGGAAACTTGTAAAAGATGTCCGAACTTAGTCAGATTTTCGGTTTTCCGACAAATTTTTTTTAGCTTTCAAAACGTTGTAAACTAAACTCACTATTTTCTCGAGTATAGTCCCACGCCCCTTTTTGATCTCATGAAGTACATCTTGCATGTGATTGGTCGAAGAGGGCTTATGACATACCAAGATGGCGGACTTTCGGGGACATTTTTCAGAGGTTCATCGGCAGTTCAGTTGTATAGAGGTCAGTGTATCAGTTTCGCGAACCATTAAGATTTACACAAATGGTCCAATAATTTTGTGTGAATCCATTCGATCCCATGCATCTGGATGACAAAAATCGAAGCAAACGCCGCCAGTGCAAACGGGTCTTTAGAAAGTAGAAAAATCAATACCAGCCGGCAATTTGAACTAAATTCGTCGATTTAAACATTCAAAAATTTGTCCCAACTAAATTCTACTGATTGCATAGGAGCACAGCTTTGGCTTAGATGCCGACAGTTTCAGGTAAAAGTATCCGAAATACCGCAGGTAACTCTGTGCGGAGTCGATTTCTTAAGAAGGTAAGTGGGATTCGAGCCTAAGAATCTATGCAAGACGTGCAAATACCAGTCATTCGATAGTGCGTGGCTATACTAAAAGGATAAAAGTTTAAAGGATTGAGTGTGTGGATTTTCAGCATTACGTGGATTTTCTTAGGTTTTGCGAACTCCTTGGGATCAAATCGTAACAACTTACCAAAGAAATCTACGTGGCCCAGTCGATAGGGCTCCCGCGCATCGTGCGGATTCCCCGCGGGGTTCGAGTCCATTTTTACTTCACGCAACACGTAAATGTATGAAGTGCATGATTGTGTCGGTTTTTTCTGATACGCCGAGGTAATTTTTCCTTACTCGAACTGCCGAAAAGAAATATAATGGTATTGGAGAGGTTAAGATACCCCGGTTCCGGTGATACGGGTACGGCTTGCAACTTAAGAAAATACTTAAATTCCGGGTAAGAAAACCGAGTGGAGATACAACAA